>JBAMJV010002501.1:0-30283 GCA_037951105.1 Echinarachnius parma
ATATGGCCGAGAAATGAGGAAAAATGCAAAGTGCTATTGCTATTTCATTGCCATGGGTTTGTATACAGTTCAAATGATCCTCTGACGGTTTTTCTTTAATTTGAATCCTAAATATTGAACATTGAAAGCTGGTTTCATCTATTGGTAAGATGAAAACATCCAGACATGAAAGAACCAATAGAGATGCAAGCAGCAAGTGATTTTGGTTGATTTAGACAAAGGTACCAGAGTCAAACCTGTGTATAGTGACCACCCAAAGGAGCCACCGTAGGTGGAGGGGAGACTAAGGGATCCAAATTGCGTCCGTCGGTCTGTCCGTCCGTCTGTCTGTCCGTCCGTCCGTCCGTGACACTTACAAATAACTTTCCAACCGTGCATCCGTTTGTAACCAAACTTGATTGGTAGATGCCCTATACCGGCCTCCATGATATGCTGGGGTCAAAGGTCACATAAGTAGGTCAAAGGTCAAATGAGGTCCAATGTTGCATGAATGCGCGCAAATGGGCGAGACACGTTACGGCTATCGCCTTGTCTATGCAAGAGGTTAATTTTCGTGGCCACTATAGACAGGTGTTCACTAATATAGGTTTGACAGTAGATCCCTTTAACCCTTTATCCCTTTTCTTTTGCACTGACCTGGTCCTGTAGGTACTCATCCACGCAGCCCCCATGTTGTAGATTCTTCACCAGTTCTTCTGCCGCTTCACGCCCTACATCTTCCGCCTGCTTTCCTGTATGAAAAATCAGGTTACAAAATAAATTGATATGGCATACAGTACCAAAGTGTGACATCACAGCTGTTTAGGATAGAAAGGAACTTGTTTTCTTAGCACTGTGTGGGTCTCACACATAACTGGCTGGAATACTAACTCCCCAGGGAGTGGAAAATGTGCACTTTGTGTGCAGGAATGATTGCAGTGTGTATCCGTTGACCAGGGTAATAATAATAGTGTTTAGAGCCTCTATTGCAATTTGCATTCTTGCATAATTATATAATATCTGTGTGCGCCTATCAGGCGACTGGCTGGAATACTCTAGGAATTAAGTGGAAAATGTGGAGGAATGATTGCAGTGTGTATCCGCTGACCAGGGTAATGTAAAGAGTCATCAGCCCCCCCCCCCCCCCCCCCCCCCCCCCGCCGCCCCCACCCAGCTCCCCCAACACAAATTTTGCTCATTTTGTCACAGTTACATCTTACATTCGTAAAATTTTTGTAACTACATGTATACCACTGTGGACTTCAGGATTATTTTTTTTAATATAAGTACAAATTTTCCCTGTATCTGACTTACCTCGTTTTCCAAGACTTGATCCAGCTAGTCTGCAACCAGTAGAAGTCTCAGCGATGACACTGCAGTGAAAAAAAAGAAAGAAACACTAGTACAGGGTCCCATAACATAAAGTTTAATCATTATTCAATTGAGTTTACATGATCAAACACTAGTGCAGGGTCCCATAACATAAGGATTTATGATTATTCAATTGAGTACAGGTATACATTATCAATTAATTGATCCCATGATCAATTTATCAATTGTACGATCAATCAATTCATTGTAAATCTTTATGTTACCGAGGCAGAAAGAGTTGCAATCGATAGTAAAGTTGCAATCAATTGCGAGTTAAGTCATGTGACTAAATGCACAAATCTGATTGGTTCAAATACATACAGTATATTTTCTGACTTGCAATTAATTATAACTTACAATCAATTTTAATTCTTTGTAAAGGGGCTCTGGACATATAATATATTACCATCTTAGTAACATGAAAACTTGTGGAATTGTACAACTTTATGGATGTCTATAGTATTGATGATCTCGATCGGCATACTGTGGGGAGGCTGCCAACAGACTGGTCCACCAGGGATACAAATTCTAGCATTGGCTACATCACTATTCCTATACAGTAAAAGTGGTAATATTCGCGGAGCTTTAATTTTCGCGGATTTCACGCTGAAGTCTGCGTCCGCGAACATTAAAACCCGCGAATATGCAATTTTATTGACTTTCATTTACTTACATAATATAATATAATTTTGATGATGGTCTTGCGATCTGCCACAAAATTCAAAACCCACGAATGTGTTTTGCGTTGTTCAGCGCGAAATATTGATCGCGCGAAAATAACAACATTCACAGTAAATACTTACATGATTCCGGTTCCGTTCCCGACTGCGCCACCCTGAGGCTCCTGCACTGCTTCGATGTTGATGTTCACACCAGGGTAGGTCTTTCTTAGCAGGTTGCTGGCTGTATTCGCCATGACATGAGACAGCTGTGGAGATTGTGATAAAAGATAACTATTTTGATTTATACAGTTAAACCTGTCTATAAAGACCACCAAGGGAGACACAAAAGGGGTGATGCTGTACTACCAAGAGAGATAAAGATGTAAAAGAGGAGCAAGTGTAAAAGATAAAACAATAATGTTGTTATACAAAAGACAAAATATCAATAAGACAACCTGCGTAATTCTAGTAGGGATGGTTCAGTCCTGTGTATGCATAATTGTGTGAGTAACTTTATTAACAAATAAGGTCGAGTGCGGTACAGTCAAACCTGTCTTAGTGGCCACCTGTCTATAGCAGCAGTTTACATAGCAGCCACGCTGCATAGATTAGCCACCCAAAAATTATCCCCTGAAAAGAAATGTTATTGTACCTGTTAATAAAGGTCACCTGCCTACAGTGGCCACTTTTCCTGTTTCCCTTACTTAGGCAATGCTTGAACTTGCTAGCACTGCATGGCCCTCTTGCCACAAACAAACAAGCTTCAAGCCACCAAATTTCATTTAAACAACAAATGTTATTTGCCAGAATGGACAATCAAATATATCATAATTGTAATTTTGTTTTTTATTTGTTTTGTTTTGTTTTGTTTTTGTTTTGTGGGGGGGGGGGGGGGGATGGCAGCAGAATGAAAGTTTTGGGCCACTAAATTGTATTTACTTGCCCACCTGGTAGCACTGAGATAATTTCTAATATCACTACATGCAGACTTTACTGCATTTTAAGATGCAATATTTATGGATACACCGAGTGTCATCTCACCTTCCTGGGAAGAGTGCCAGCGACAAAAGGCTCTACCCGTTATTCTGCTGAGTGACCCCACGTCCAGCAGGGTCAAAGGTGAAAGTTCACGGACAGGACTGGCTGACACTTGTATCTCTCCGCCACCTTTGGGATAATAGCCTCTGGAAAGAAATAGGACACAATAAACAGCGACTCTATCATGGATGACTAACACAATACAAATCAATTTATATTTTCATATTTTCTCTGAGCAAAAACCCATTATGATTTGTCCTACAACAACAATACAGAACAAAACAGATCTAACCAAGTTGTCTTTTTTGCAAACATTAATTTAGCATAAAAGAGACAAATCAGTATAAAGCTTCCTTTCCATGCATTGCAAGATGTTTTATACCATTTTCTCAGTCAACATTTTTTGGGGAACAAATTCAAAACTGTCTTTCAAAACCGAGTCTTTTCAAATGTTTTGTTTTTAAATTTATGTAAAATTTGATAACACAAACACAGAACTGCATCTCTATACGGTGACCTTCTAAAAAATAATTGGATCTTGGAACGCCAAAATAGTTTGGGCTTCTTGAAATTTAACAACCAACCTGCGAACGATTCTGCAGTCATAGTGAATTCCAAACTTCTGAGCAATTGGCTGGAAGACGAGATTCATGTAGTCTATCTGCGGGGCCATCTCAGCATTAGTACCCCCCTTCAGGGTTAGGTGGGTGCATATTGGGTGGGTGTCCCCAGAAGCATAGAGTAGGCATGGCAGAGAGACTTGCATCAGTAGTACCACACTCCTGACAAAAATAATAAAGATAATCATAATTGTTATTTTTCCATTATCATTAATATTAGGCACCTCATTCAATTTGATTTAGATCTCAGCATCGGTGCCCCCCTTCGGGGGTTAGGTGTGTGTCCCCGGAAGCATACAGAAGACAGGGTAAAGACACTTGCAATCAGCAGTACCACACTCCTGACAGGGATAATAATGATATATTATTTAAAACATAGGGAAACTGACCATAAATATATAATATAAATGAAAATGATAATTTCAATAGTCATCAGTATTTCATTACCATAAATATGACCACATTTTATTTGATTTAGATCTCAGCATTGGTGCAGCATCATCAACATCATCAAACTAATATTATACAATTACAGAAAGAATGCACTGATTGGCTACACATGGCCAAAAAAAATGGTTAGAAAATATAGCCCTTCATCATAGGACTTGAAGCAATTCCCCACTTAACCCATTGCCTGCGGGAACCAAGTGAGTCCTTTATAAACTCAATAGGGATTGCAAAAATCTAGTAAGGAACAGGTTAAGAGATACCTACCCTGCTGTTCCAGTGTCTGCCACATATCTCCCAGCTCCAATGCTCCCGGGAGAAAAGCTGATCTCTGATGACCCCACACAGTCACCGGTGAGTTTTCCTCCACATAGATTGTTCACCAGTTGCACACCCGTCAGATGCTGTGGCCTTTAAATTACAAGCAACAAATATTGTAATCAAAACTGCTGCCAGTAATTGTCTATATTTGTGAAAATATTTAAAGGTGATAAAAGTGAATAATACTTGAGGTAAATTGTCTTCTCTGTTATATGTTGCCGTGGTATACCAAAGCTAATATTACCATTGCAGTACCTGGAATATTAAAACAAAAATGTTTCACTGTTCTACCAAAAACTAAATGCTGCTTTTTTTTATATCAAAGGTATTTTTCATTACCAATTGATCATCGTATCAGTCATACAGTGATGATTCACATGCTTTGTGGAAGTCCAATATTATGGAATAAAACACACCTGAGACCAGGCTTGCTCCTGTTTGCCCGGATGTTATTGACCGTGATGGGCTTCTTACAGAGGCAGCTCAGGGCAGTGGCGATGCGTAGAATCTGCCCTCCCTGAAAAAGAAATTACAAATGTAGAATTATCAAAATGATTACAATTTAATAATTTTGCTGTTTTCTTGCTACTATGCAGCAATGAGCAAACTCCACGTTCCAAAAGTTTAAACCCAAGCGGATCCACAGCCAGCGAAAAAAATAATATTTTTATTTCGGGTGCTCCTTTTCGGGGGCTACTTTTCCAACTTTGGGGGCTACTTTTATCATCTCGGGGGCTACAAATTTCCGGGCTCTTTTTCGAATTTCAGGGGCTACTATTAAGCTCTAATGCTGTAAGTGATCATCTGATAAGCATTTGATCACGATTCAAACAGAAAATCAAAACAAAAATCCTCAAAAAAAAAAAATAAATAAATAAAATAAAATAAAATTGGGGGGGGGGGGGGGGGGGCTACTTTTTTTTTTCGGGGGCTCTTTTGGGCATTTCGGGGGCGAATTCGCCCGCCGCCCCCATGTATTTTTCATTCATTGGAACGGTTTTACTAGAACAGTCAGTGACATGATGAGTGCTGGGCAAACTGTGCACATCAGTTCCCAAGACAGTATATATTGTTTCTATTGTTCAGTTCCCTAGCCACTGGATTTTGAGTTGACTGCAGCTGCATCATCCCCTAGCGATTAAAAATAAATAATTTCAGTGCCCCCCCCCCCCCCCCGGGGGGGAGGGCACTGAGATTATTTATTTTAGGGGGGAGGGCACTGAAATTATTTATTTTTAATCATTCCCCCCCCCCCTTTCTTTATCAAGACATGTCACATACCGACACCGATCATGAACGGATGCTCGGTTCCATCGATCACGGATCAGACAGATCTGTCCAGACCATGGACCATGCAATCACCCCTGCAAGTCAAGGGGTGCATCCTGGCTCCTGTTTGTCTAGTTTTAATTTTTATTTGAATTCATTTATTAACTTTATAGAATTCAAATTCCATCTTGATATTCACCATGTTCATTCACAATCACAATATTCACCAGTCACATGTCATTGACATTGTCACTGAAATCAATCAAATCTGAAAAATCTCAAGAACCTTAACACTAGCAAAGCTGCTGGCCCTGATGAGATCACTGCCCGGATGTTGAAAGAATCTGCAGAGGAACTGGCTCCGGTTCTAACATCATTGTTTCAGCAATCTCTCGACACAGGGATTCTCCCAGATGACTGGCTCCTGGCTAATGTAACGGCACTTTTCAAGAAGGGATCTAGAGAAAATCCAGTGAACTACCGACCTGTTTCCCTAACTGCAATTATGTGCAAACTTTTGGAACACATCCTCCATTCTCAGATCAGCAAACATCTTGAGAAGCATAAAATCTTGACACCACTGCAACATGGATTCCGAAAGGGACACTCATGTGTTACTCAGCTTATCCAAGTTGTCAATGACTTGATGGAAGGAATTGACAACTCACAACAAATCGATGCTGCAATTTTGGACTTTACCAAAGCGTTTGACTGTGTACCTCATGAACGACTTAAGTCAAAATTACACCACTATGGTGTTAGAAATAAGGTCCTCAACTGGATTAGTATGTTCTTAACCCAGCGACAACAACGTGTCATCATCAATGGAGAAACTTCGAAATGGCATCCAGTAATATCGGGAGTTCCGCAAGGGACTGTATTGGGTCCATTAATGTTCCTAATCTACATCAACGATATTGTTGAGGAGCTTCAGTGTAGTATACGTCTATTTGCGGATGACTGCATCTTGTACACCACGGTTTCAAGCGTTCAGGATTGCAACAAACTCCAAAGAGATCTGGACATCATTTGTCAATGGGCTTCCAAGTGGCAGATGACTTTCAACCCTAAGAAATGTAACATCATGTCTGTGGGGCTGAAAAGATCCAAACTCCTCCACAAATACACCATGCTTGGAGAAACCTTAGCTCAAGTTCATGAACATACCTACCTTGGAGTAACGATTTCTGATGATCTCTCATGGAAATCACATTATCGGCGTACCGTCAGTAAAGCGAACAAAATTCTTGGTATTCTTCAAAGAAATGTTCATCAGTGCAGTTCCGATACTAAAGGCAAAGCTTACAAAGCTCTTGTTCGACCACATCTTGAATATGCGACTGCTGTCACTGATCCTTACCAGGCCAAGTACATTCAAATGTTGGACAAAGTTCAAAGAAGAGCTGCTCGTTTTGTGGTCAATGACTACAGTCGAAGGTCCAGTGTTACCGGTATGCTGAAACAATTGGAGTGGGAAAGTCTTGCTGATAGACGACTCAATGCCAGATTGAGCCAATTTTACTTAATTCACAAGGGGAAATCCCCAGTAACATCAACCAAGCTCCAACCCAGAAACTCCAACCGCTCAAGTCGACGCTTCACACCTGATGCCTACAACGTAATGGAGTCCAGAACAGACAGGCACTTGTACTCTTTTTTGCCCAGAACCATACGAGACTGGAACGATTTGCCCCTTGCCACTACATCAATGCCATCCTTAGATAAATTTAAGGCAGCGCTAAATAAATAATCACTGAGTCGCATCTGCACCCGACCACAGCGTCATGGAACATTCGTTCTGTTGCTGTGTACCCGTGATGATGATGATGATGATGAAATAATCATGATGATTATGTATACAGTCTTACAAACAGTACAGTATAGCAGTGGTGGGGCCTAATACACGATTATGCCAATAATTCAGCGACACCGCATCAAAGTACAGCTGTTGAACAATGGGCCAAGAGAATCGTGCCCAGACTTCTGTGGGTCTTTCAAACAGATAAAGTAGGACGGTGTGTGACTTACTTCATTTCTTTCCGTAAATGTCTCCGAGTGAATGATTATTGCGTACAAGTCGAAGTAAACCTTATTTACAAAATGCAATGAAATAAATGCTTTTCGTGGCAAGAATACACGTGATGCATTATTCTCATATTTTGTGATTTTCAATGAAATTCTACTTTAATAATAATTAATATTGGTTTAATTTTAACAATTAAATTTAAAATTATGATTTATAATTAATATCGTTAATCGTTATTCGTATTGAATTGATTGCCTTGAGTCTTATTTTTTCCCGAATTTATATGACTATAGGTACCTGACTATTTAATTCCAGATAAATAAAATACAATTAACTTACATTATAAATGTGAATAAATAAACAAAATCATTTTCTGAGACTCAAAATCCAAATCTACTATTACTAACAAAAAATGATGCATGTGGGACTGGATAAACTTACCCCCTCTTTCAAACTTCCATCGATTAAAACTGCAGCAGTCGCCATTGCAAGCCAATATGTATCCCTCTGATTCTGATACCATAAAATACAGCGTTTCGGCTATATTATTAGATTCCAATTTCCAAGTCACCTAAATTATTCGCGACTCGTAAAGGATGAAGGAGCCAGCAGCAAGATCACACACACAAACGTGGCAGCAGCTGAAACGGGCATCTGCTAGCTCGACGGGCGCGCGCCGGGCGGGCGGCGCGGCCGCCGGGCGGGGCGCGCTAGTCTTGGGGCACATCGCGATCGATATCGAGTTTGTATTGCAGGGCTGTTGCGCAATGATTACGTCCGTGACTGAAATTTCTTTTCGGAAGCTGCTGCAAACTAACTTTACATCTACGCAAGATTCGAACCATACTCACTGTACAGTGTACCAATAGTCAAAGAGAAAAAATGAAAAAAGAAAAGGGGGCAGTTATATAGATATGAATTATAATAATGGTGTTATTGTATTACATAATGTGACAAGGGTCCAGACAGGGACACAGAGGGGTGCACAATAAGGAGCCAGAGGGGGGTGGGGGGGGGGGGGGGGGGGGGGAGGGGGTTTGTGTCTATAAAGCTGCCACCCCCCCCCCCCCCCCCCCCCCCCCAGAAACAAAAAACAAAATAGAAAAGAAGTAGAATTGAGATAATGTCAGTCCAACTTGTTTATAGAATACAAATTGTCAAGATTATGGGGCCTGGGAGAAGATTACTGTTTACTGTGATGGCGGGCACTGCATGGGAATGGCCTTGACAGTGACTAGCTCCCTTATTGAACCATTGTTTTATTTATTCGATTGCAATTTACAATTTTATAGATATGTTTTCATTGTTTCAATATAATCCTGTCTAGTATAATATGACGTATGTAGGCCATGTTGATTTTAATGTGTTTCATTTGATGTACCATGTTATTTGGACATTTTCTGCTAATGTAGTAGATAATGAATCATGCATACATGAAGACTAAAATTAAAGAAGGTTGATTTTATTTTTGAGAAGATAATTGTTTTTCTTTGGTACACTGGGTACACTGATAGTGACAAGTAATTGTAACTTTTACATTGAACACTTTTATGGGTATTCAACAAAATAGTTAATTCAACATTTTGCCCATTAAGGGTCGGTTTTCACAGCATTACGCCATTTAGGGGTGTAAACCTTAAAGGTGCGATACGCTATACTAGGGTCCATTTCAAAGGCTGATGGACACGCAGGTGGGTAGCACTTGTGGATGAGAGTGACACTTAAAGGGGTAGTACAGTTTTGGTAAGGCTGAACTTTAGTAACCAAACCTGGACAGTAACATTATAAACTACTAGTTATAACTCCACCATGCTCGAAAGGTATACAAAATTACAAACGACTAAGTAAAAAGCCCGTTACCATTCAAAAAGAGCCATTAAAACACAAGAGGGCGCTTTCTAAAAAGGCATTGGTTTCAACCATTTTTCATACAAAATTATGCATGTGATCTTTTATTGAAACAATAATTAAATGGAGAGATCATCAACAACTATTTAAAAAACGCTTTTGAAAATTTTTGAAAAAGTGCATTTTTAAATTTTTTTGAAAAAACCATCTAATTATTTGGGCCCCAAATAATTATATGATCAGATATTTTTATTGATATTTCAGCCGTTTCTGGGTCGATTTTTACCAAATAAAGTTTATTCTGCAATTAAAATTGCATGTTCTCTCAAATTTGACACTCAGTTTTTCATTACCTCACAAAAAAATTGTGATGTGCAGCGCCCTCTCTACCAAAACTTAGACTGTGGTATTATGAATATGGATCCTGGAAAATAAATAGACTCCACAATTCCAAATCTTCAGTTTTACGATAAATTCTAAATTTTATTGAAAATGTTCCTGGCACACAGTACAATAGAGACCATTTTATATGATGAATAACCAATCACTTTCAAATTTCAGTAAAACATATGGCCTAAAAAAGACATTTAAAATCAGGGGATAGGGAACAAGCTCACAATGTGTCTTTAGATTTACATTTTCTGGTCAATATAACAACTTCATACAAACTCTAGTTCTTTTCCATATCACATTATTAATGAAAAAGGAAGAAAAAAAATACATTCACCTGCTTTTATATTTTTCACCAGTGGCATAGCTATTTGGAGGACAAGAAAGGGAGGGGCACATAGGCACGTGCCCCCAATGATTTGGGGATTGAGATTTATTTATTATTTAATCAGGAAAATTCTTTCGAAAATAAATAAATGCAATGAGCATGCCCGGCCCCCTCCCCCGATCAGTTTGATCACAGTACACCACTTATACACCTGGGATGAGGGCAGTAAATGTGGATTACTCATTGCTCGCTGGCACAAATATTCACAATTTAAAAACTATGGCCAATAATAACCGCAGACAACAATATGCTGAAGGACAAATGTGTATGCCAGATTGGGTCTTGAACCTATGACCCTCGCACTGAAAGACAAAGGCCCACAGAATATACCATGACATTTCTAAAAACTAAATAACTGTCTTGACTCTTGAACCATTCTCCATACATCATTAAATTTCAATTAAACTCTATTCTGAACAAAATCTGACTGTACAAGCTATTTCATTATCATTATATATGATTTCATAAATACAGTAGCATTGCAAAGTTTCACACAAAACATACATTCATCGGTTGAGAAAGTGAAGGGTACTAAATCACTATATTTTGTACTTTGCAGATAATCACATAGAAAAGGCTCTGATCTACAAGATCGTATGCAGAGCTCAATTTAGCCAAACATTTGAGGAGAAAAAAAAAAAACCATCTCATTCTTACCCGACGAATTGAATATAATAAACATAAATTATGTACAAAATAATCTATAAACAGAGAAGGCCAGCCTAACTCAAAAATACATAACACACAATATAAGAAAGCTAGAAAGCTACGAAGTAAATGAAAGAAATGAAACATGTTTTGATTTTCTTTTCTTTTTTTTTAACAGGAGACAGGGCTCGAAATTAACACTGGTCTACTGGCCTATGGCCACCCAAAATGAGCTTTGGGTCACTAATATGTATTGAGATAAAAATTTTGAGTACCAAATGGGGCAACAAAAATAACAAGATTTAAAATGTTTTTCTTTGTTTTGTCCGGCCACCCAATTCCGATTAGGGGCCATGAACACTTGAAAATTTGTAATGATACATGCCCAAATGTTTATGTGAAGAAAGTTAGTTTTGAACATTGCAGTATTCATTCAATTCAATTCAATTATAATTATTAATTAATTCATGCTATTTGTACAGTATAAAAAAATCTTAATCATCAGACAGACGGAAACACCTTTATCTTTATTTCACGGTGGCAAGTTCATACATGTATTCAATTTCATCTGCATTGGTCCCAATGTAAATCAATCCAATTACAAAAGAATTCCATAGCTACACTCTATTTTCACAAAAGTTAAAGATATTACTGTCATATTTGAATTAGATCAGGAATAACATATCAGAGAAATACACAATGATAGCCAATGAATTGAAAATTAATATTCAACATTCATAAGCAGATCGATTCTGTTGCTGCTATCATCATCAACATTATATCATCATTTATAACAATTCGATTTTAAAATACTATAGGCTACTCCAAGGTGAAAGAGTTCATTCAAATACACAATATCACATGGGAATTTCTAATACAAATTTTTAAAAATTTCTTTAAACTAGTGATACAGAATATTTCAAAATGTATATTTTATAGAGGCACATGAAAGTGTATGAAAATGTGAATAAATAAGATCATTGTGATAGTGAGATAGGGTAACTCTCTAAGACTCGAAGTCTAGTTAAAAGCAAACATTCAATACTGTAAATCCTAGTTTAATATCTTGAGAATTCTAACAATAATTAAAATAAATTGGGCACTATTAAATGCTCCCCTGAGAAGGTTATTACATGCATATCATTGTGCTGTGGCCCCAGAAGACTGCTACATTGATATAAAATTAGTCCAACCTGTGTATACAGTTTCTAACGAAGGGGGAAATGAAAATTGCCAATGTAGATAGGTGACCTCTATAGAATGGCTCCATGACATTGCTTTTTCACTACGGGGGATTAATTGGCCACTTGGTGGCCATAATAGACAGGTTGGCTGCTGTAGACAGGTGGCAACTTAAAGGTTTGAGTGTATTTAAGAAGAAAAAAAACTTGCACAGCCAGCCAACCAGCTGTGTACCTTTGGGAGACCCCAAGCTAGCACATATCACATTTTCTTACCAATAGGTACGGTCATTTTACTCTTATGAGGTGTGTGTGTCCGACTCTCCAATTTCATAAGTTCCAACTTGCAATCAGGCATAGAACTAAACATTTGGTAGACCACCAACATAGGACTGTGACTGCCCAGGTAGCAAGCCAATGTTGGTCCATCGTTGGACCAATGCTGGCCATTTTTTTTATTCGCAACGTTGCTCCAATGTTGACTGGCAACGTTGGAACAGCGATGTGTGCGTACGCCCAAATTACGCTGGTACATCGTTGGCAAATAACGATGGACCATCATCGATCCATCGTTGATCCAACAAGTTTGCCCAACGTCTAATGGGTTTTGAGTTTCTGACGTTGGACCAACGTTGGCATCCAACCAGATTCCAACTTCCAACAAGTTTCAAAATGCCAACGTTGATCCAACATTGGCTTGCTACCTGGGTGTGACTGTGGTAGCACAGTTGGTAATTCTCCTGTCCAGGATTCATGCGGGGGTCACTGATGCAAGTCTCACCACAGACAACTTTTGTTTGCTCCCCATAATAAAAAATCTCTTCTTGTTCCTTTCAAGACGATCTGACTTTAGTATAACACACATTTGCCATGGACCCCAGCTTGAGTATATTTATGACTGCACAGTCCAGAACAGGTTAAAACATTGATGTATTAGCCTTGATACTACTGTGCAATCTGTTGTATATTCTTGAGAGCAACTCGTCAAACAGCTGTCAATGGCTCTTCCCCGTTAGCTCTAATCTCTTGGTGGCCAAATATTAGCCATCATTCACCTGATAAGGTTATTCATTTTGGTATATAACACATATTTTCTCAACTAGTCCCTAACGATGATGTATTAGCCTTGATGCTCCTATGCAGTCTGCCGTATATCTTGGAGAGCGACTCATCAAACAGCTGCCGGTGGCTCTTCCCTCAGAATTCCTGGTAGACAAATGGTAGCCATCATTACTCAGCTATGGTTATTTATTTTGGTTTCACAACTAGTCCAAAAAAGGGTTAATACATCAATGAATTAGCCTTGATACTCCTGTGCAGTCTTCCATATATCCTGGAGAGCGACTCGTCAAACAGCTGCCGGTGGCTCTTCCCCGTTAGCTCAGAACTCCTTGTAGACAAATGGTAGCCGCTTCCAAGGGGAGTAGTCACACTGTGAGGGCAGAAAAGACAATGAAAAAGGGATGATAGTTTTGCATTCAAAATATTTGTAACACCTTGATCATCTATAAAGGATTATGGCCTGTATTGTTGCAGACTTGTGATAACAATGCATGGGCATATAAAGTGTAATAAGTGTGAAGCAATGTGTAGCCAATATAAAATATTACTGATTAGTTAATATCAAAGAAGTGGCTACAAAATGGGAAATTTTGTGGAAAAATTATAACATCCTAATTTTCACTTTTGCAGGATATACACATTAAATCGTGTATATAAGCTAGTGTTTAGAATGGTCTTTTGGAATACATAAATTTGGTGCAAGTGAATTTAATTACCAAGGGTGTAAATAAAAAGTAATACACATCTATATCAATGTTTCAGAAATATACTAAGTGGCAAAATTATTTTTAGAAATTTTCAGTAAAGCACAGTTATCATTGATGGCATATTGTTAAACATGGCATTTGATAATATGTACTGTTAGTCTTTCCAAAAATGCTCAAAGTTAAAGGGATCTAGTAACTTTGTTGACATGTGCAAAAAGTGATGAATGGTTGATGCAATGTATATTGTTGTTATCTCATATGTCCACAGGGTATTGTGTGAAAATTTCAAGTCAAATGGACATTGTATGGCCAAGTAATGAGCGAAAATGCAAAGTGATATTCAGTATTAAACTCACTGCACTCACTTTGTACACAGAAGAAAAACTCGCCCGGAGTTTTTCTTATCTGAATACTTCAATCATACATATCTTTGTAACGAAAGGGAAATTTGAAAAACCGAAACCTGTCCCGTGATTTTATTGTTAATACGAATACAACAAGGTATAAGGGAACCGCTAGAATTAGAATTTTATTTTGAGGATTTGGACAATGTTACTAAGTCCCTTTAACATTTGTTTTGTATCATTATATTCAAGTATAACATATATATTCACGTATAAAATACATCGTACTATAGTTTGTTCATTTATTACTAAAAAAAGGTATAAATACAATCTTGAAGGCTCAAAATCAAAATACAAAATTCATGCAAACAAACCCACAAATAGGCAACAACATTGTGGTGAGTAAATAAGGTGAGCTAAAAGTTAGAAACAAAAGAACAAAAACAAACCTCACAAAAAACTGAACCAACTGTGCTCAATAGAGTGAGCTGTACCTCGAATTTAGGCTGTGTAAGGAACCCCCGTTGAGAGATGACCTGAGGGCATCAAATGCTTCCTCTGAGGTCACCGAGACGTCATCAGAATCATCCGATAACTTCAAAAATTAACAAAAACAAAAGTAACAACATTATTAGTAATCAAATACAACATATTCTAGATTATATTAAATGAATGATCTTACACATCACAAGTTTTGGAAAAGCTCTAAAAATGCAATAAACCCTTGGAATTACAACAAATTGCCATCATTCATATCAAATCATTGCCATGGTGATTTCAAAATACAAATTTGCTTCAAATTTCCTACACACATTATTGAACAATTGTTACAATAATAAACTCCCCACATAACAATAATTGATCTTATTTTGCATAAAAAGTGACACAAATGAGTAGTTCTTCGTTCGTGATTTCCCTAAAAAATTAATAGAGCCTTTAACAAGTATACTTGTGGTACTTGTAGATCTATTAACGGTAACAAACTAACAATTACAATCCTGCAACACATTAGTTAAAAAATGGAATGCACCAAATATGTGATTCATGCAAAAAATACCGAAAATTTATCATACAATTTATAAAACAACTTTTGTTAGTAAAACAAAACAATTAATTAGTAGTTGGTAAAGAGGAAAACAAAATAATACTCACAAAGTTTTCATCCAGTGCCCGTCGCACTCTGCTATGGATAAGATCGGCACGGGTCGGTGATCCCGGAGGTGACGCCGCCCTAGACCTCAGCGATGCTCTAGCCAGGGTGGGGCTCAGCGATCGAGACCTGGAACTGCTGAACCGGAATCTCGAGGCCGGGCTCGGTGACCGCGACCGAGAAGCAATGAATCCACGTCCCGGCGATGGGCTTCGCGATCGGGACAGACCTAGGGAGAGGCGCGGTGATCTCGATCTTGACCGGGAGAGGCGGGGGGAATAAGGTAGCCTGGCGTAGTCGATGTCCGGGCCTGCTATCGGTGGGGCGGTTACAGACAGGCCAGCCATAGAATCAATCAAATCGGCTACAGAATAAAGAGAGAGAAAACAGAAGAGCTAGTGTGCATTTTGGGACAAAAATTCATTGTTTGTGGATGGTATGTGAAAGTGAACAGAGCAGAAACATCATCATCATCATCACTTTGTTTCACCTAGATTTACTTTTTTATTGCAACTAGTTACTTCTAAACTACATGCATTTTGCAAATTAATCCTAGATACTCATTATTGCCTTAGGCAGGGCTTTTAGCACTAGATAGCCTCCTGGCTCAGGCTACCACAAATGTATAAATGTCTTCTATTACTTGCACAACTGTGAAACTAATTATTTACAGACTTTTTAATGTTTTGCTTTGTTTGGGGCCGTCCAGTTCTAGTTGGGGCCATCCTGTTTTAGTTTGGGGCCAGCAAATTTGACAAGTCTCTAGCCCAAAAGGGCCACCATGACAAATATACAGTCTAGAATTACCCCTGGATCTTACCGTCAGTGCTCTCACTGTCCTCTGCGTATGTATGTTGATTCAAAATCTGCTCCAACTCCCAATCGCGGCTTGTGTTCCTTCCAGGCTAGAAAGTTGGAGGATAGAAAAGGTAAGTCAAATCATTAGCCCTTCCAAATTAAAATAAGCTTCTGATGCTGCATCAATCAAAAGGTTCTCATTTGAAAAGTTATGATAACGAAAGTGAGATATTATTTCATTTTAAAATTCCTTAGACCTTCAAAATCCAAAGAGCCTGTAAGTTTCATGAAAATCTGTCCAAAGGATCATATTCAATATTTTTGTAATAACTAGAATGAGCTATATCATAATAACATCATTACTTCTTCCAATATAGGCAGTATACCATGCTAGTCTGTCAAAACGTTCTTACTACATTGAAGAGGCACATATCCATATTAAAAATATACTTGAGTAAACCCATGTTAATGTTTTGCTAATAATATACATATACAAACACATACCTCAGGTGATCTAAACTTGATGCCATTGTTGGGGTGATAGTACTTCTTGTGTCCCCAGTAGCGTCTCCCAAAGTAGCGCTGGTAAATTTTACATATACGACAGTCTGCTTCTGATATGTACTCTGTAAAAGTAATAATAACTTAATTTAAAGAGACTTAATAAAAGGCGAAACTACTTTGATGCTTTGTTCTAACAAAATTTGCCCAATAATGGGCAAAGATTGGTTTGTTTCAATTTTACAAACATAACTCTTTTACACACATTATGTGAACTTAAAATGCCCATTTCTTCAAAACATGAATGACTGATGAGTGCAGGGTTTTGCTATATCCAGTCACATTTAATAAAAACAATAAAAACATAAGGGGAAAAACCTTTACAAAATAAAGAAATATTGTGCATAGAGTTTGCTCCCCTCCCCCAAATAATTTTTCATGCCCCCCAATACCAACCAGTCCAACCACGCTAAGCCACAGATGCTCACTATACACGGATTTGACTACTGGGTACATTTAAATTGACGCTGAATACAAAATTACCAGAGGTGTTTCCCGTGATTTCGGGAGGGCCTGTTCTGAATGAGATCGGTGTCCTAGGCTTCCTTGGGGGCGGGGCCGAGGCCGGTCTCCGTGGCGATGGTGAAGTGACTCTTGAAGGTGAGATTGCTCTGTTGTGACTGTCCTTCTACAAACCAAACATGAAACGATCACAAAAAATTGAATTTGCACAACAACAAAAAATGATCTCAATTTAGCTATCTACTAATTATATAATGAAGTAACACAAATGTCTCTATGAACTGTAAGAAAGGGAAAGTAAAGTATAGGGTTACCGTTAGTATTTGAACATAAACAAGATATTGCTTACATACTTATGAAAGATACTGTCCATAACATGCAAATTTATGTGAAAAGGGGGTATATCCTCAAACTTTAGATTTCTTCATTGATAGTAGACTATAGTCATCCGAGAAATTGAGGTTGCATCAAAGATAAAATGGCAATCTTAATCATTATAATCTTAATCTATGCATTTTCTGATCATTCTATTGATTGTAAAATTGCTATGCAAACATTTAAAAGGTAGACGATGGACACCACAGAACAGTTGCAAGTGTCCCGTGATAACTTACCCTTTTCATGATAAAAGGCGGCCGGTCTTCTACGCCACTAGAGTTCAGGGCACTGGCCTTCATGGTAGATGAAAAGGTTGGGGCTTCATAGCTTTTCGTCCTTAAAAGAAAGAGATAAATTCATGAAATAAGTACATCAAGAACAAAGAGAACTTGTGTTAGTTTTCTGTAAAGCTCCACTTTTTTCTTTGCTTAATTTGAGGAACTTTATTTCAAGTTAGAATATATTACGTTCAATACAAATTAAACTACTTTTAATGGTCTATATGTGTATGTACATTAACTATTGGTAATGTAATATATTGCTGAATAAACTTGAAAACTATGGATAGTGCTATATAGTTGCTGTTGTTGTTGTGTTGATGTTTTTGTTGTTGTGTTGCTGTTGTTGCTGTGGTGGTGATGCTGTTCTTGTTGTGATGTTGCTGTTTTTGTTTTTGGTGTTTAATCCCATCCAGCACCCTTTGCCCACTGAGTTTACCTTTGGCTTCAGAGCATTATTTTAGAAACCCCTACTGCATACATGCACTATCTATACCTTTTCAGTTTCTTCTTCCGACTCAGCTGCTTCAGCATCGGCGTTACCGTGACGACCTCCTGGTCCAGCTCCTGCCTCTCTGCAACCCGGTCTCGGTAGAAGTCCAGGGCTGGGTTGCTGGAATCCTCGATGACGGTCTTACAAGAAAACTCCAGCCTGGGTGATATGCCCTGCATTTTAGGAAGAGAAATATGCAAAAATTAATGCATTGAAGACCATATGATTTTGGTATAGCATGTATTCTCCAGAGTATTTTGAGGTTCAGTCCTGAATGGGTTTTCCCAATGAAATCAATATTATGTTGACATTTCATGGAATTAATGCATTCTCTAAAGACCTGAGCTTGAGATATCTTTAGCTCAATCTTCAGAAAGTTAATAAAAAAGAAATATAGTTCTAAATTATGCTGAACCAGTCCTTCCTTTGTACAGGTCTGCCTTTTAGTCTCAGTGTAAGCAAGACAGAGTAATTAAATCCTCTTGATAAAAGAAAATCCCTTTTATAGTCTTGATAGAAAGACAGAATTGTGCCTTTCCACAATGTCAAAAAATATTTTGAAACCCCGTGGAAATCAAGATATTTTTCAAACAATAATTGTATTGACTTACGCTAAACCAGACCTTCCGTTGCATAAGAATCTCCCTCTCCGTCTCAGCATAAGCAGGAAGGAGCGAATCTTCCGGATAAAGGAAATCTCTGCTAGAGACTTGGTAGGAGGCTAGCACAGTGCCATCCTCGGTGTAGTCCTCGCTGAGCTGGATGAGCTCTATCAGGGTGTCTTCAAACTGCAGACGGTGAACCAGGCGGGCTGGGTCCCCACAGTCCATGAATGTCTAAAAGTCAAAATGCAACACAATTATCATCATCATTTTTTTTTTCATTTTTTGGGGGGGTTACTACCTGAAATTGAATATTAAGATTTCAGTTTTTTGTTTTTTGTTATCGTGTGGCAACTTTATAATATTTTCTTCTGTTATTTTGCAAGTGAAAATGTTGGATTATAATAACAAAATCTAAATTGTGTGAACTTTGTATTGCTTTATTGATTCTATCATTTAAGTTAACTTCTTTTCACTTTATGGGGTAACAACTAATGAGTAATGTCCTTTGCAATAAATACTTTTACATATGATTATTTCTTCACTCTGAAAAACACTTCCGTAGTTATTCTGGCATTCTCTACCGAAGCGTGCCCACAAATTGTATGCATGACTAAAAGAACCAATTGATGTTCTTTGCAAATTGCATAGAGCATTAGTTCTGTCAGTCATGCATGCCACACATAGGTACATTACAATAGCGTTGTGCGGAGATCAACCTCTTCCGCCTGCTGCACTATCCAACACAAAAAACATTTTTGTCGGCCGATTTTTCCCTCCATTTACCAGCAAATGCAAAAAAAACTTTTGTTTATGTGATCCTCAATTCATATACTTTGATAATAATTACCGACTCTGTTGTTTTGAAGACCGCAAAATGCAGAAAATAAAATGATTATATTTCCCGTCCCTTTTCCTTACCGATGCGGTATGCTTATCTCCAGCGTATTAGCGTACATTGTGTGTAAATGGTCCAACTGATTGGACCATTTACTTTAGTAGATGTGAGCGTGCCCACAAATTGTATGCATGACTAAAAGAACCAATGCTCTTTGCAAATTGCATAGAGCATTAGTTCTGTCAGTCATGCATGCCAAGTCGTGGGCACACTCTGGTAGAGAATGCCATCATTCTTACCCTTTCAAATCTGAACCTCTGGTGGAACAGGAGGGGAAAGAAAGGGGGAAGGCAGAGCGTCTTCTTCTGGTATCCCAGCATGCAGATCTTGAGGTAGACATCTTGACGATCTTGCAGGATAACCCCAGGACAGGTTACCTGTAAGGAGTGCAAGATTTAAAGGGACTTAGTAACATTGTCTAAATCCTCAAAATCAAATTTGAATTCTAGCGGTTCCCTCATACCTTGTATTCGTATTAACAATAAAATCATGGGACAGGTTTCGGTTTTTAAAATTTCCCTTTCGTTACAAAGATATGTACGATTGAAGTGTTCAGATAATAAATTATCCGTTGGATTTTCGAAACCGTCTACAAAGTGAGTGCAGTGAGTTAGTGGATATCACTTTGCATGTTTGCTCATTACTCGGCCATGCAACGTCCATTTTACTTGAAATTTTCACACATTACCCTGTGGACATATGAGATAACAACAATATACATTGCATCAACCATTCATCACTTTTTGCACATGTCAACAAAGTTACTAGATCCCTTTAAGAATTGTAATCTAATAATTAAAGTGATCCATTAACTTCATAAGATTTTTCCAAAAGATGTATTTGAGACTTCAATCATATACCAATATACAATTCTTTTAAATGATGTATGAAAGTTTTATATAAAAATAATTTTAAAAACTGTAAATACCTAGTTGAAAAGTGAAAATTTATGTCATATTTTATCCCTGATTGTGCAGACTATCCAAATTACAATGAAGTAGCAAAATTCAGACACTTTTTACTTCACTTGAATTGAAAAGCATTCTGGAATCAATCTTAAATATCTTCATAATTCGGTAGCCATATTAAAAAACAAAACCAATTTCATTCTCCCGTTAACCATATATTCCAAATCAAAATCAGGGTACAAGAGAAGTGTAAAAGTTACAATGTCAATAGTACAACTTACAAGTGCTTTTAGTTTTGGTTGAATTTTATTTTATAATGGATCAAGTCACTTTAAATACATTCAGCGAGTGTAATCTAATAATAATATAGATAACCCTCTGCAAATTTAATTACCCACAAGGACAGCTAACGCACTAACAATTCATTTTAGAGCTTAGTTTTCAAATAGTTCACACATTATGGTTATGACTTATGCTCCGCGAACTCACACAAGCCACAACCTTCATTCAAATAATCAATTCACAAACATTTCAAAATTAAATTTAAATGTCGTTATTAATATCACATTAAATATAATAAGTGCAAGTGTAGCCTGGAGTGTATGTGATTATTTTAAAACCAAAAGCAGAACAGGTTAAAAACTTTTTAATTGTATAATTGTTATTAGTAAATTAAAAATCAAAATGTCAACTGACGAGTGACGTAAATAAATTATGACAGTTTTAGTTTTAAGTTTTGTCAACAATCAACATTCTGATTCTCAACACATGACATATTAGTATACCATGAATATCATATTTCTAGATCATAAATGTTAGAATTCTCCTAAGAAAAGTTAAACTCCATGCAAGATACAGCACAAAACCCAACAAAACTTGCCATTTAATCTTACTGAATGAATGCATACCGCTTTATTCAAAAACACCTGCCGTGTCTGCATGGCCTGATTAAACTTACATGTTTTTCAACGTGTGGGACCGAAGTAAAAATTATAATGAATATTTTGACACAAAAACATGCAAAATTATGTTGAGAAAAGGTCACTTTGCAGTGATATTTATCTTACCGCCTCAATATTCAGGTCCACTGTTATACGCAGTGAATTGCGAGGCATGTTGAGGTATAAAACGAAAATAAACTCCGTTGATCGTTGACGGGAAAACTGCGGCGAAGCGACGCTCCGAGGGACGCGCGTTGGTTGTCTTGGATATCAAATTGGATTCAGCATACGATACTGTATTGCAATTGCATGCGGGGCCGCGGGGGGGGGGGGGGGTTGCACAAAGGGGTACGTTCGTTCTCCCCCCCCCCCCCCCCCCCCCCCCTCCCACCTCCCCAGTAATTTGATAAAACAATAATACATAAAACAAAACATATTAGGGGCAAATCTAAAAACAGTTCACAATATGAGGTGTGCCCCGCCTCCCCCCCCCCTCCCCTCCCCCATTAGACAGACTACGCTACGCCACAAACTGCCTCTGACCTAGTCATATTACTAGACCATAAATAAATGTTTGTGTGTTTGCTTGTTTTCTTATTTGGTCTGACTTCCTATACTACGGTTAGCAGAACCAGGCACAGCTGTCTCGGTGGAATTGGCTATTGCCTCGTGAGCCCCGCCCATTATGCCAGAGTCACTGGCGGTGGAAGAAGAAGATGGTGATGCGGTCATATAGATGATGATGGTAATGAGGATGATTATGGTGATGAGGATGAAGAGAATGATATGGATGATGAGAATGATGATGATGATGATGATGATATAATGAGGATGATGAGGATGATGAGGATGTTGAGGATGATGAGGATGATGATGGATGAGGATGATGAGGATGATGAGGATGATGAGGATGATGAGGATTATGATAATGAGGATGATGAGGATGATGAGGATGTTGAGGATGATGAGGATGATGATGGATGAGGATGATGAGGATGATGAGGATGATGAGGATGATGAGGATTATGATAATGAGGATGATGAGGATGATGAGGATGTTCAGGATGATGAGGAGATGAGGATGATGATGGATGAGGATGATGAGGATAATGAGGATAATGAGGATATGATGATGAGGATGATGAGGATAATGATGATGAGGATGATGAGATGATGATTATGATGAGGAATGATGATTATGATGAGGATGATGAGGATAATGATGAGGATGATGATGATGTTGTGGTGGCGGCAGCGGTGGTGTTGGCGTGACTTTGTGTAAGACTTTGTTGAGACAGCGGGGCACTGTTGCCCCGAAAAAGATTGGGGGTGAGGGAGTGATTAATTGTGTTGCCCTCCGCCACCCCAGCCCCAAATTATCTACCTTAGGTTGAACCGATAACAATATGGGCGCCTCGATTTGTCTCCCAACATTTTTAATATTATTTTTTAATCAAAGACGGACTTGTTCGTAGTTGAGATCAGGCAAAGTCGTATTGTTTTGGATAGAAACAATTTTTGTTTGTGGCAAATATATTTATAAAAACAAAATACATGTGTAGGATAGTTAAATAACGGTAAATAAAAAAATAAAAAAACAATAGGAGATATTATTCTGCCGGGGCAGTTTAATACGGTAACAAACTGAAAATGAACAGTATATAGAATGTCAAACTTGTCATGTTTGTCGGGATGACTCTACTTTCTGAATTTGAATACCTGTACATAATATTAAACATTTAAAAATACTATCATTGAAAATAATGCTATAATTATAATACATTACTATACATGAATAAAGTATACGATTCTAGGACTACTATACCCCCTGGACAATTACCCCCCCCCCCCCCCCCCCGGACGATTACCCCGCGGACAATTACCCCCTAAAGACAATTACCCCCCGGTAGTGTTGCCATTATTGTAGTACTTATCGGATTACTTGGATTATCATTATTGATATTATTTGTATAATTCACATTATGATTGTAATTATTACTATTAGAATGCTAATTATTATAGTTATTATTATATAATTATTATCATTATCTATTATATTAATACGGTAAGCTTCAACCCCCCAAATGCCTCCCACTCGAGATATCCTCACCCCGAGAATTCGGCGACTCCCCGACCGTCGGGATCGAAGGATATACGTTTTGCGGAGGACAATAAGGTATTCCCGAGTCGCTCCCGCCCCGTGGTCGTCCTCCAGATCGAAGAAAAAGGAAAGTCAGCAATGCCAATTGCCCGTGTAAGACGCCGAGCACTGACTAACGATTTATTGCCGTAAAAGTAGTTGTAAGAATATAAATTGGAGTAGATAAAACAAATAATATATCGAGAAACCATTTTAGATATAACACGTTGCGAAACTACCCAGGTTTTTATAAATACCAATATCTATATTACGCGGATGGTATGGTAATGATCGCTATTGCCGATTGGCATCGTGTTTGTAAGTGCATGGACGACAAAATGCGACAACTTCAATTTAGCTGCGGTTATACAACGCGCAATGGCTGTACAGCCGTGTATACACGTCGCGCAGTCATCGAATTACGGACCGTAGTTTATTTGCATTGCTCACTGACCTGCTGACCATCGTCTCTGGTCACTATCTATTCGCCCTACCGTACACGATACTATAATTGCGCCAGCTTGTGGTAAGATGTATTAAGTCCGCGAGCCCACATGCTTTGTACACAGCTGAGCGGGCATGCAAAGTGCATTGAAGTGAATAAAGCGGGGTGGTCAATGGTGGAGCAGGGGAGTTTTATACAATCTCGACATCTTGCGGTAAGATGATTGTATTATGCCATCCGCGAAGAGAAGACGCCTGGGGGTGGGGGGGGGGGATCAACGGCGAAGCTACTGTATATTAGCAAGTACACGAACATAGTGTACTGTATCTAATTTAATACAAGCGGAACAAATTATGGACTCTATAAAATATGGGGGATAACTGAATAACTTTGCATGGGTACTAAACCATTATGATTTTGTTATACATTGGCCGGATATCATTGGACGGGACCCTAATGCGTCGGGGCACCGTCCAACGACGGGTTGTGGGGCGGGATTGAGTCGCCCGTGTTTATTTTGTCTTATACTATTTAAATTATGACTCTGGGAATAGTAAAGATTTAAAGTATCGTTATGTCATCATCGCCTTTCTCTCACAAAAACCCGCGGATTTCCGCGGGTACAGCTAGTAACTATAGTATTGCTATTATAATTATTATAATTATTATCATTATTATTGTTATTATTATGATTAGATAATAGTAGTAGTATCATTAATATTATTAGTAGTAATTATTATTATCATTGTTATTATTATTCATTATTTATTCCCACTAGTAGTGGTATAGTCATAATCCAGATGGATGTTTTTGAGCTAGGTAGTGCGGTTTTTTCGGGGTACTCGTCAGGAGGAGGGAGTGGTTATCTTGTAATTTTCGTGGGAGTTATTGTCTGGGGGTATAATCGTCCGGGGGTTATCGTCTGGGGGTAATTGTCTTGGGGGTAATTGTCCGGGGGTAGTTGTCCGGGGGGGGGGGGGGGGTAATTGTCTTGGGGGGGGGGGGGGGGGGGGGGGGGTAATGTCTTGGGTGGTAATTTTCCAGGGGGTAGTTGTCCGGGGGTAATTGGCTTGGGGCAGTGGCGTACCCAGGATTTTTTAAAGGGGGGGTTTTCTTCAGTCAGTTTCTTTTATAATTATGTAATGTCAAAGAATAAAGAGAATTGTGTTACAGATCAGTGTCGACTTATCTCTCTAGCCGGACCCTTCTCATCCGGGGGAGGGGGGGGGGGGGGGGGGATCTGTCTTCATAGAAAGGGGGTATCATGCGTGACCAAGAATTCAAGTAAAAAGGGTGGTTTATAACGATCAGGCAAGTTACTCGAGTATTTTGAATAGGGTCTCAAAATCACCAAAAATCAGGAAAAAGGGTATCTTTTTTAGGCTGATGAGTTACGCATTTAGGGTCTCAAAAATTCAGCTTACTTGCTTAGGGTTCATTCAACACTAGAACAAGTTTTGAGCTGAAATATCCACCAAATCCCGGTCCAAAACATCGCACATGTTCGCTGTTCGCTGTTCCATATCGTGCTCCTGGATCGTGCTCATAGGTTGGAAAACAACTTATTTACATTATGCTTGATCAAGGGCCTCATGCAAGGAAAGCAAAATCGTATTACTTGCTTATGGTATCAAAAATAGTTATAACTTGCTTAGGGGTTTACAAAAAATTGATTACTTGCTTAGGGTATCAAAAATAGTTATAACTTGCTTAGGGGTTTACAAAAAATTGATTACTTGCTTAGGGTATCAAAAATAGTTATAACTTGCTTAGGGGTTTACAAAAAATTGATTACTTGCTTAGGGTATCAAAAATAGTTATAACTTGCTTAGGGGTTTACACAAAATTGATTACTTACTTAGGGTAGCAAATTACCGATAATCATGCATACTTACTTATATAGGGTGTATATTTTGCACCACGCAAATACTTGTTTAGGGTGCTTTTGGCAAGTCCTTGGTCACGCATGATACCCCCCTTTCTATGAGGACAGACCCCCCCCCCCCCCCCCCCGGGCTTCTCATTCAACTTGGAAAGATAAATGTATTATGGACTAATTGTTTAAAATTTACTTCTAGAGAATCAAACGATCTGTCCAACGGAAAGCTACAGCTCTATGTTCGTTTCATGAAAAATTCGTTAAACTCACGCCAATAGAGGACGCTAGACTAAAACTTATTGCTGATATGATGATGACCTCCGTGACCTACATTTGGGTACGTACGTTATAGTGGAACCGTTTTCCGCCGTCAAATTAGCGGAAGTCCTGTGCGAAAAGGGCCCTTTCATGGCATTTCTGGTAAGTGATAGAGTGTAAATCTTGTAAATTCATGTAGCAATTAGATGGAACTAACACATTTTATGCAAATGGCTGTGAATCATTGCACGTATTTGCGAGTATAATGAATGTGATTTGGATTTATTTTTGCGTTGACGTTGTTGACTGTCGATCGAATGGTACCAGCTGTGTACGGTATTATACCGGTACTATCCCGATCGAGCTAATTCAGTGACTGTCGCCTGTGCTATCTGATGACTGTGCATATCATATCGATACGTGTGTACTGAGTGTGTGATCTGTGAATGACTGAAGCGAAATAAATCAAGGTAGGCGTGCAGTTATTAATTTGATTGTCTTTACATGCACTGAAAAAAGTGGTACTATTTGATGAGTGATGACGATGTCTGATGACGACAGCTGGATGACGATACATGCGATAATCGATTGACGATATGCTTCTGACTCGGTGACTGAATGAATGTCGTCGATCATGTTCGAGACGATGTCGATGATATTCAATTTCAATCACAATGACTTCAGTTATTCACAGACAAAGTGACAGTGTCAATAGTCATGAATCATTTTGCCTTTTGGGGATAAATCGGCTATCGGCATACTCTACTAAAGTAAAACAAAGCCGAAGGCGAAGCCGGCAAAACTAACATACCCATGACCACATGAGCTGAGCTACATGACAAAAAGAATGGATGCTCCATGCAATTCGTATAGCTAGAGCATCCGGTTTCTGTTTGTCACGCACGCTTTAGTCTACTCTAGAGTCGAGATTTAATGCCAATAACTTTTAAAAAAAACAAATTAACTGCTTGCCTTGGGCTGGCCAAGTCAACCAAGTCGACCAAGTCAACCAAGCTTGGTTGACTTTTTATTTTTTATTTTTTACTCATTTTTGTTTCAGTTAGAATCAATTTCATTTCTGCAATTACTAACATATTTTGAGGGTCCTTGTTGTGGGCTTAAAGTTATACCAAAACTAGTTACCGTATGTCTTGTTGCAACTCACTTGCAAGCCGTGAAATATACTCTTTTGAAATAGACTGCTTTGCCTGGAGAGGTGGCCAAGTTTAAGCGCATAAAGGTACAAAATAGTTTCCATACTTTATTTGAAATAAATGTTGCGTTCATGATACAGTTTTAAAACTGTAATTAACTGTAATTTAAAACTTTTTCCCCCCTCTTTCTTCATTCAGTAAAACAACATCTTAAAAATGGGGACAGCCTCGCCTGACCCGCTGCAGAAGCTGTGCCTTGATTTCGTAGCGAGGAACCTGCCAAAATTCTGCCTGGAATATGCCTCACTGGAGAATGAACACAACGAACCAAAGCTCCTGCTGAAATCCCTGGAGGTGAAACTGCACCGCGAGTTGGCCGAGCAGCTGCTAAGAACACTGAGCCAGACGAGGCAACTGAGAGACTCTACGCTCAGCCTATTCGCCAACCAGAATCTGGTGTCCATCAGGAAAGCATGCATCCGTAATGCTTCGCTCAGCTCGAGAGGGCTCCGCGCTCTCTCGGGACACCAGCTCATCGAACTCGACGCGGCTGGCGTCCGGAACGTCAATGTGAACGATATAATCGGTGCACTGGGCGAATGGACGCGCAGGAACCTCCGGTCACTCAATGTCAGTAACTGCACGTTCATGAACAACTCCAAGTTCTGCATCGTGATCTCGCTCCCGCAACTCAGACATCTGCGTCACCTCAACGTCAGCTACACCGAGTTCGGGAACAACCTCGGACTGGAGTGGGTCGCAGAGGGGCTTGTGCACCTGGAGAGCTTGGACATATCCGGCACTCTCGTGTACAACATCGCCCCGCTCACCAAGTTCAAACGCCTCCGATCCCTGTCCATGTTCCACACGCGGGTCGCAGAAAAAGACATTCCCTCCACTGTAGCGCAGCTGCCAGAACTGCGACACCTTGACATCTCACAGGACGTGCATCAGGTCAGAGACAGGACGCCTGAGGGCGGCATCAATGTGATTCTCAATTCAGACGACATCGTCCCCCACCTCATGTCCCTTGACATCTCGGGGCGAGACTCGATCAACGAGGAGGCGCTAAGATACTTTGTCACGAACAGGCCGCGGTTAAAGTTCTTGGGACTGACAGAGACTCATAGCCTGTCGAAGGACAGGCAAACAACCAAAGATCTGTCTGCTGAGGATTATTTAGCAGAGAATCACAGACTCTATAGGCCTGATCTCAAGGTAATGCCCCTGGAGACCTCGGGTTTGCAACCTGATGGTTGATTGGATCATTGGTCAGAACCAATGAATGTTGCATACAATTTGTTAGCCTTCTGTAATCAGGATTTCATAGCTCATTTTTTTATTTTTTATGCTTTGTCATTGTCATGCTGAGATTTTTCTTTTAAAAGTAGTACAATGAAACCCGAACAAATTGTTTGCACTATAGAGTATAGGACACTAAATATGATGAATAGTCTCTGAAAGTTTGAGCGCGATCGGTCAAGAAATTTAGACAACTATGGCTCTTTGAAAATAGCCATTTATTTCTACAAGTGACACAAATTGGAAAACGCACTCTGGTCAAGTTGTGGACGACTCCCCATCTCAGTTTTGTACACAAAATTCAATTTTATTTCAATTTTCTCAAAGTATGTTTACCCTTCGTGTGATTTCAGTATATTGCAGAATGCCTAATTTATACACAACTTATCATGGGTGAAAAAATGTGTACACAAAACAGGGAGTTGTCCATAAACTTCCCTGCATACATTAATTGCCAATTTTTTAGTCTTAGAAAAAAAAGACATCGCTAAAGAGCCATAGTTTTCTTGTTTCTTGCCCGATTCTGCTCTAACTTTCAGATATTATTCCTCCTAATCTCTTTGAGTGTATGAAAGCAACAGTTTGCGTGAGTTGAATTGTACTTTAAATAGGTTTGAAAACTTGTAATCAGAACGCTCCAGTGCACATGGGCGTAAATTTGTTCGGAAAGCACAATGCATTGGGGGGGCGAGCAATTGTTCACAAACAATGCTCGCCCCTCCAATGCATTGTGTTTTCCGAACAGATAATTTACGTCAGTGCCAGTGCATGACAATAACAGTGCATTTTTTTAGATAGTTTACTTAAAACTATGAACTTGCTCAATGTTATGAATCTACAATTACGGTAAGTTAAGTACTGTACTGGTTGCATCACAACAAATGATATATCATTGTAAACAAAATAACAGGCTTTCTATACCAGTATACCAAGTATAGTGATACTGTCAAACATGAGTGTTTCAAACCTATTGGGCCGTATGCATAAAAACAAGCAATTGCTTATAAGCAATTGCTTCAAGCACAAGCAAGAGCTTGTCAAGCAAAAGATCAAGTTCAAGCAATTGCTTGAATTCATAAGCTTTTGCTTGTGCTGAAACCTTTTACTTGCGCTGCCTAAGCAATTGCTTACGTGTTGGACAAAGGATCATTACGGTTGTGCGAACATCGCACTGCAGGACAACAATGCTTCATGCCCGACCTGGCAGCAGTATTTTTGCTTACGAAAATAGGGGGGAAACAGCACAGAGCATTAGGGGGGTTTCTGTGCAGATCGATGGACGAAAAATGCCGTAAAAAGTCTAAAATAACAGAAATTGTATTAAATATGAAATCA
>JBAMJV010002502.1:0-2500 GCA_037951105.1 Echinarachnius parma
GTGTGTGGCGTGGCGCCCATGTTGCAGCGGCGTTGTATCCGGTGGTGTCACGTGATCACAGGGAACCTACGTGTTCGGTTATATGGGCTACATGTACACCGAATGTGTTCGCGTACGGTGTACGTTATATATACACAGTGTATTGAGCTGTATATATGGCGACCGTGGTGCAGCTGTAATGCATCCAACGCGATCACGTGATTAGTACAAACACAGTCACGTGGCGATGCAGACTATGTTCATATCTTATGCTGATCGTGAACTTTAAAGGGGGAGATGGTTATTGCCCCACCCTCTATTACTGACCACTCATATGCATGCATCCCCAGTCCCCTGTTTGGTTGCTCAAGAATGAATTATACGAACAAATCATTTTGTTTAGCTAAGCCAGGAACCAACGGGGCCACCCCCTCATAATTATGCCCCCACCCCCCTTAAATTGGCCACGAATGCATAAAGACACAACACAACACAACACAACACGAACAATTCACAACACAACACAGCACACACGAACATAACACAACACATAACAACACAACATAATACAGCACAACACATCACCATCCCAACACAACATAATACAGCACAACACAACATCATCACAACACAATACAACACAACACAACATAATACAGCACAACACAACATCATCACAACACAATACAACACAACACAACACAACACAACACAGCACGACAGAACACAACACACCACTCCATAACATCACAGCATAATACAAAACAACACAACACAACACACATAACATAACAAACACAACACAGCACAAAACAACACAACACAACATAACACAACAGCACAGCAGACATAAACACAACACAGATCCACTCACACGCCCATTCCTGCGTGAATTTGTGCACCTCTGTACACCACCCATAAAGCTGTACTATACACACTCTGTGGCAACACCCGAACCCCTGTTCAAAGTTTATGAAAAATACATGGCAACATGAACACATACATTAATTTTGGGTACGATTTGCCTCTTCTCCGATTCTCAAGACATAAAACAAAATACCAAAATCAAAATATGGAATGTTCTATGTTCATATTAGTATGCATGTGTACAAAGTTTGACAAAGAAACCTGCTTTTCTCTCAAATTTGAAAAAAATTGATTTAGCGCCTTTTGGAATGAAGCTTCATATTATATCTTGTACGTGGCGCCTGGGGCATGTATGGGACATCCGTAATGTACCTTCTCCGCACGCGCGATAGAGTTACTTCAGCTGTTTCAACACGTGGCGCTTACGTAATCTTGACAAAGAACCGATATTAACACATTTTTAGCAACGTGGGTAGGTACTTGGATTAAAATAGTATGATGAACGGTTTGGTTGTGTCTCCGGTGACAGCATCTCCGAAAACGATATTACAATAACATATTCATTTCTTCCATGTTTGGTATTAATTGTTTTCATTCATATGTTCCTTGTCTACTTTGATTGAGTGAGTCACGGTTTGCCTTCATTGTGTGAAGACATACTTATTATCACATTTGCCGTTAATTGAAAAGAATAACATAACATTAATGAAAAATTCCGTTTGCAGTGTTTTTCAGAAATGCATATAATGTTTTGTAAAGCAAATATTATTAACTCATTTATTCGGTGAAATGCACTTCAATAGGGTATTTTAACAGAGGAGAAAATACATGACAATGAGATATATAACTCCTAAATGTCATACAGCGTGTTTTGGGGGAAAGGGTTTTCAATACAATGGTTTGTTATTTAAAGGGAGTGTGTCCTCGTGTTGAGAGAGCGCCCTCCATATAGCTCTCTGAGAGGCGCCATGTGTTTTAACTGGCGTTTAAGGAAGGCTTAGTCTTAAAAACATTTAAGTAAATCAAAATCGAATCACATAAATCATGAATTAAAATTAAAAAACATTATATTATGTTTTGGTGTAGTTGTTATTGACATTAGAGGTGCAGGTAATCATGAAATGTTAACTCGTTGTGCATCTACGTTCCAAATACAAATTAACTATAAATTAACGCTACCATAATTACCGAGATTACAAACAGTCATCATTTACTTTATTAGGAAAAAGTAACAACACAGGGTTTTACATATGAAATTAATGATGCTTTGTTAATTTCACACTACGCGGCGTTATAAGCGCACTAATTGTCTAGTTTGTTTTGGCTTAGCAAACTGATTTAAGTTAGCTTTATGTTTGTAATGAATTATTCATAGGCGTTTTTTTAATTTTGATATCCAATGCATGACTCATCATGAACATAATCAACACAAACACCCGGTTTTTTGTTCTCTCCATTCCCTAGAAAAATCGATTCATAGTAAATTTCTTAAAAACAAAACATAGGCCACACGCTTGACATACCAATGCACTTTTTAAAATAACTAATTTGAACCTGCTTCAAGCGCTTGTATAAATGACTGCAAAGTTTTAATTTTAAAAATGCAACGAATAATAATAATTAGTACTAGCATCCATGACTCCCCATCAGTATC
>JBAMJV010002502.1:5000-43258 GCA_037951105.1 Echinarachnius parma
ACACAGGATAAAAAAAGAAAAAAAAAGAAAAAAAAACGTTTATAGAATAATTGTTAAGTGCTGGTTTTCACCTTGCGAAGAATCTTGACCAATACCCCCCCCCCCCCCCGTACCTCTCAATGTGATAATTTGTAGTAATTAATTGAAATGAAAAAAATTGCTTTTTTTTTTTTTCTTTGATCATTTTCATGTTTTTGTTTATATTTCTAGCCAGTTTCCTTTATGTTTGCATTAATGGTAACACCAATACCTATGGACACCTACGAACTGCCCCAATACAATTTCATACATTTTCCCAAAATGACAAAACTATTATTAATATATATATAGATTTTGTTTTTTTGTGTGTGTTTTTTTTTTTTTTTGGGGGGGGGGGGGGTAAATGAGTTTGACCCCTATAAATGTTTCACATATTCATACACAAGCTTGTCTTTATATTATGAAAAAATATCATTTGCTTAATCATTTCTTTACAAACAAAAAAGTACTTGCACATGCAAAATTATTGCCTCCTACACATCCTTTCTTCAACGGTTCGCTCATTGATTATAAATTGAGTCGAATTTGGTATGATTGTGAAGGTAATCTTGTACTTAACAAGCCTGGAGAAATTCAGATTTTTTGAATTTTTAAAAATATTTTTAAATCGAAATTGAAAATGAGAAAAATTCACCCTCCAAACCAGGCCCAAATTCACCCCGCTCTCGCCGCTTAGGTCGATGACGTGTGACGAGGGGGTGAATTCTCTGCTATATCGCGGTATACATCAGTTTGTGTGCATTATTTTGTTTACAACGTCCATCGCTCGCTCGTTTTGCAACATCGGAAATGAAGAAACAAAAATCTAGAATTGCCCAATGTTAGTGTAAAAGTAGATATTCTACCGTATGAGTGGTTATTTTCCCAAAATTAGAGATTTTTTTTGATAAATTGAGAGACGCAAATTGAACGTGCCTCGAAAAAAGAAATGCCCGTCAGTTGAATGATACGAACACGCACTAGAGTTTCAGCGGCAACGCTCCGCGAGACAGGCTGTGCTCTATAGCTATAAATGCCTATAATACCTAGCTAGCTGCACGCCAACTGCCATGACTGCCTTGTAAGTAATTGCACTTTTAAAATGCTCCGAAAAGGAACGAAAATGCAAGATTATTACGATCACACCTATTCTAGACTATCTCTTATTTTTGTTTGTAGGGCTTTTAAAACAAAATACGAGAACAATTACCTGCAAAAACAGCTGATAATAGTGCACTTTACGCGAGCTGAATTGAAGCGAGCTACATACACTGCACTAGCCGCTATGCATGCATTGTCCACCGGCCGCATACGCGCACGGCCGGACGTCGAGGCTCTCCACGTATCATGCATGCTGCCGGCGAGTATGGTTCAACTCGCAGACTAGGTGATTTATTTACCTATTTTTACTTTATCAGACACATTAATGAATAAAAGAATAACTTTACAACGAATATAAACTGTTGTTTTATTAGTTCAAACAGTTTAAACCACCATAATTGTATAGAAAATAGTTTAAACAACCACGGAATCCCCGGTATAAAGGGGTATAAATCCGGTATATAATGTGGTAGAAACCGAGGCTTCTGATTGGATAACCCCTCGCTCTACGTCAGTACAACACACCCAGCTATCGACCCCGCTCGTAACTGGATTGTGGTTTTGAAGCAGCGTTTAGTATTTTCATTTTTGTTTTAATTTTCGGATGTGCGAGTACTTGGAAAGTGATATTTTCATTTTCTGTATGATTTGAACTTTTTGGAAAGATGAAACTTGGCTTATGTTGATTTTTCTTTGAATAAACACTTTCAACATCGTGTGATATTGTCTGGTCAAAGAATAAGTCTACCCCAATGACATATAATTTATTCACCGAGTTGTCATTTTTCACGAGGATACATTATCATCCTGTTTCGCATGTTAAACATGTATACATGTAGTAACCATGACAAATCGCCATTACGCCGACTTGGCCTATAGACGGTTCGAAGACCCACATGTCGTTATAATCAGTGTGAGTGCATGGTCATTAGTGCCATGAATAATATCAAGGTAATTAATGAAGCAGCGTACGCGTCTGTCATGACATCGCTGTCAAACTCTCAGCGTATAGCCGGTGGCGATTTCAATCACGCTATTAGGTTCTATATGTTTTGATTGGGCGCGTCTCAAACAAAATCGTTTATTATTCGCAGTGTCAAACACGAAACCATATATATACTTCGCACAGTCAAACATAATAATATACTTCGCGAGTCAAACCGTATAGACTATAATGCTCGCGCGAGTCGGACTATATTACTGTACATACTTCCTCCACACTGTAGTCAAACCTATAGATGCATTATGCGTCTCTTAATTTCCTCACCACTTTAATGTGTGCGTACGCAATGATGTTATCACATCTTCTGGATCTACACTGTGTGTGTTATTGATTGTTGTATGATCGTGCCTCATTTTCTATCATCACCATCATCATCATCAGCATCATCATTATTCTTAGAATCTTACTTTCGAATTGTTGCAAGAAGCTGGATATATTTTGTTCACTTCATCCGTGGCTGTAATATTCTGCATGGATGTGAATTATTGCGATTCTAATTCTGAATTACCAAAGGATTAACTTTCGCCGATGGGTTCAGTCCAGTTACTTTCATATTCAAACCAAGTCATAAAGAAACATAATGCGCATCGCGCGACATTAAGATATATGTAAAAGGTGAGTTTGTATTATATTTCATTGAATCGTTCGCTCTCTTGGTGGTACAATACGATATTGAAACGAAAAATAATCTTCATTTAAAAACACAAGCAATTGTAAAGAAACAGGCGAATTATACGAATTAATCGTGTGATTTGTTTTCTATTTCTACACCTCTGGTATATTCATGTTATCAGGTATAATAACAAATCTCTTCTTAGCGTATTATTACATGTTCACGGCTGCGAGTTAGTAACCAATATTATACATTTTATAAACAACGTTGATAATTATATCTTTATACAGCATTATTGTTGTTTTTCTTTCTTAAAATTCATCTACAAGCTTGCATCAAGTCAAACGCAACATTAAATACTTACTATATTATACTATTACAAATTGTGCTTTCATGTTTGATTTGCATTTTTATCATGAGCAAATTTATGAAAATTGTTGACCTTGAAGATATTTTTTTCTGTATTGTTTTAAAATTGGTATGAACAGATCGATATACAACCGGGCTTCCGCAGTTTGTTAAGTTAGATAATTTATGCATACAATTATTATTATCTGCTGTTCCGACGAGACATTAGAAAAGGGTACACATTTACTCAACACGAGTATGCAGCAATTACAATACCTGGGCCCCGTTGCAGAAAGAGATACAATCGATTGTATAAGTTAAAAATTGATTGTAAGTCAGAACATTAGCGCTTTTCAACCAATCAGATTTTCGCATGAAGATCACATGATCTGACTTACGATTAATTGTAACTTCTCTTTCTGCAACGGGGCGCTGGCCGGGTATAGAGTCAGAAAAGTTAAACAAAGAGAGAGAGAGAAAGAGATGGAGAGAGAGACATGCGAAAAAAAAAAAGGCAACAATCACAGTTGGTTGCAGTTATTTTACATCAATCTGCAATTCTTCCATTCGAATGATCAACGTGACCCCCGTTGCCAATTTGTGTATACGTGATAGGGAGTTACGCCTTTAAACAAATATAAATAATGTACTTGTTCTCAGTGACTCCTTGGCGAATATTGCTTTTGTATATGGTCTTTGTATAACTTTTGTGAAGCTTTTATTACGCATCAAGCTTTTATGAAAATGTCATGTCATTGTACATGTTAGCACAAATTGTCAATAATGAAACAGCATGGTAATGGAGCTGACAATAAATTTAATTGAAAACCTTGAACATCGAACATATAACGGGTACAATTTTACAATTATTGTTGTTGTCATGGTTATCAATTGACTTTAAATTGTATGCACTACAATATTCTGGAAAAGATCCTTTTATAATGATATGTACGATTTCAATGCGAAGTACATATATTTTGCGAGGGTTTTATTTTCGCGAATCACTTGTGAATCGCGAAATTAACAACACGCTTACAATATTGACACCAAATGCAAAGCATTGCATTCATTACTGCACTATAGCATTATCTCTCAATACAGTCATTAATCATGTTAGTGCGTGTTGGTAACAGCAGAACGCGAATTTAACCACTCGCGAAATTGTCATAAAGTCCTGGTTCGCGAAAAATCTATGTACGCGAAATATATGGCGTATACACGCTCGGAAAGAAGCGACTGTATTGCGCATGCCTTCGGACCAACAAATTCATCTTTTACTAGTTTGTAAAACAAAAATGTATGGCAAGCTCATGTCTTTTAGTGATGTAGTTTTGACATAAACGTTTTAGTTTATAATCTGTTAATGTATTCATTTTATTTTCAAACGTTTATAGACAATACAAAAGAGGATTCTATGATTTGAAACTAACTTGGGTGTAAGAGACCTTTATATCAACAACTTCATCACCTGGCCTTTATACTCTGCAAAATTATGCGTTAAATTTAATTCTGACATGTAATGGCACGAAATACCTGACAAAACGTGTTATAATTATAGTTTAATTGATTTTGTTGATGGTTTTCCAAAGCACTTTTTATTCAATATTGACACAATATCAGTTTCCTCGGTGTTTCATATCCGCAAACGATGGTTTGATTATATATTTTGTAATGGAATCATAAACTCTTTCCTGGGCTCTTGACACATTATTTACCGTTGCCTCATTTGATTATATGAAGGTGTGAACATTGAAATGAGTGATGTTTACTTTCTATGTTTGATATGAAAGTTTAAATTGTTAAATTTATGAGCGTTGTATTTTGTCTACAAAAAATCATATTCCTTACAAATTAAAACATACTCATACAGTAGTATATCTGTGTGTATTTATGTATGTATGAATTTATGTATTTATGTATCTTTCGTATGTAGTTATTTATTTATGTATATTTTGTATATTCTGAGCAAATAAATGCGCATATTACCTTCAGCAGATAATATTGCTAATAATGTAATACATGTATGTTACTCTAGGTCTTCAACATGTTTTTGCAGATGAAACTAAAATGTCATATCATAATTAATGTACCGGTATGTTATTCCTGTTCTGTCCTCATTACTGTGCAGATAAACAAGTGAAGAACTAAACTGCAACCATGAACAGGATGTCCCTGATTGAAAGGCTTCTCATCCTCTCGGTCGTGCTCGGCACCGTGGCGCTCCAAATTCATCCAACCGAAGCCAGACAGCATCGCTCGACGCCGAGATACTCGCGCACGCAGAGGCTCCCATCATACGCAGCTGCCGGACCATCACGGCCCGGCGCCGCTGGTCTCGACTCAGATTCAGAGCTTCTGCGCGCGCTCGAGTTCCTGGAGAAATACGAGCGCATGAAAGGCAACAGCGTGGACCAGCGAGAGGTCGAGGTTGGCCCCCGCATGGAGGCGCCCTTGCCACCGCTTTACGCAGGACCCTACGGATCCAGAGACTTCTTGCCGCCCCCGTACTCGATGAAACATCAACAGCGCATCAACGAAGTCCCATCGCCGCTCAACTTGGACAACAGTATCGGGATCCCCTACAGGCCGATGACGTCACGGTGGGAAGAGGAAGTGGAGATCGCGGCTGAGCAAGCGGAAGCGGAAGAAGAAGGTCTAAACAACATCGACCTTGCTCTGGAAGACCTCTACGCGCCGCGCCCACAGGACCTGGAGACCAACGAAGAGGCCTTCGCCGAGGCTGCAGCAGAAGAGTTCAGGCAAGTATTGTATTGTATGGGTAGGTTAGAAAGTCACGTTATTATAACAAATGCTGTGATTGACAGCATACATTTTGGTGGTAAATGTACGTATTATAAGGGCACACATTTACTTATTTGTATTTGTTTGTTTTAGCGGTCTAAAAAATAAATGATATCGGTATATTTTTATTAACATTGCTCTTCACAAGATTTATGAGCAATTTTCGAGGTCGAGGCCAGGTACATGACAGTCGAGACCGCTAAAAAGTGGTCTTGAGACCACTTACAATTCGGAAAGGGGGGGGGGGGGTTAAAACCCCCCAAAACAACAATTTTTTGGTCAAAGGGGGGGGGGGGGGGTTGAACCCCCCCCCCCCCCTGGGTACGCCTATGGATGTAACAACTTAATCATATACTCCTTTACTCAAAACAGGGAAAACGAGGGCCGCCGACAGAGGGAGCTCTTTGAGAAGATCCTTGGTGACGTCTTGGCGAAGATGCTCCTGCAACAGCCATTATGAGCTAATTTGTGATTTAAACCGTCATCATAGGCGTTTAATAACGTTCTGAATGATAATACGATATGTATACTCCATTACTCGAAACTGGGGAAACGAGGGCCGCCGACAGAGGGAGCTCTTTGAGAAGATCCTTGGTGACGTCTTGGCGAAGATCCTCCTTCAACAGCCAGAAGAGCTAATTTGTAATTCAAACCGTCATCATAGGCGTTTAATATCGTTCTGAATAATGTGACGATATGTCTACTTCATTTATACTCCAAACAGGGAAAACGAGGGCCGCAGACAGAAGGATCTCTTTGAGAAGATCCTTGGTGACGTCTTGGCGAAGATGCTCCTGCAACAGCCAGAGGAGCTAATTTGTGATTTAAACCGTCGTCATAGGCGTTTAATATCGTTCTGAATAATGTACAATCATGTATACTCCATTACTCGTAACATGGAAAACGAGGGCTGCCGACAGAGGGAGCTCTTTGAGAAGATCCTGGGTGACGTCTTGGCGAAGATGCTCCTGCAACAGCCATTATGAGCTAATTTGTGATTTAAACCGTCATCATAGGCGTTTAATAACGTTCTGAATGATAATACGATATGTATATTCCATTACTCGAAACGGGGAAAACGAGGGCCGCCGACAGAGGGAGCTCTTTGAGAAGATCCTTGGTGACGTCTTGGCGAAGATCCTCCTTCAACAGCCAGAGGAGCTAATTTGTAATTCAAACCGTCATCATAGGCGTTTAATATCGTTCTGAATAATGTGACGATATGTCTACTTCATTTATACTCCAAACAGGGAAAACGAGGGCCGCCGACAGAAGGATCTCTTTGAGAAGATTCTTGGTGATGTCATGGCGGAGATCCTCCTTCAACAGCCAGAGGAGCTAATTTGTAATTCAAACCGTCATCATAGGCGTATAATAGCGTTCTGAATAATGTGACGATATGTCTACTTCATTTATACTCCAAACAGGGAAAACGAGGGCCGCCGACAGAAGGATCTCTTTGAGAAGATCCTTGGTGACGTCTTGGCGAAGATCCTCCTTTAACAGCCAGAGGAGCTAATTTGTAATTCAAACCGTCATCATAGGCGTTTAATATCGTTCTGAATAATGTGACGATATGTCTACTTCATTAATACTCCAAACAGGGAAAACGAGGGCCGCCGACAGAAGGAGCTCTTTGAGAAGATCCTTGGTGACGTCTTGGCGAAGATGCTCCTGCAACAGCCAGAGGAGCTAATTTGTAATTAAAACCGTCATCGTAGGCGTTTAATATCGTTCTGAATAATGTGACGATATGTCTACCTCATTTATACTCCAAACAGGGAAAACGAGGGCCGCCGACAGAAGGATCTCTTTGAGAAGATTCTTGGTGATGTCATGGCGGAGAAACTCCTGCAGCAGGACGAGGAGGATAAGATCGAGGAGCTCCTGGAGGCGCAGGACGAGGAGAAGCAGGGTTTAGAAGATCTCGGTAAGAATTCAGCATCGGCTGATAATATTTGTTTTCTTTTCTTTTAAGTCGAAGTATGATTTTCTTTTTACCTATATAGCTCTCGTTTAATTTACACTTCTTTTGTTCTTCTTTGTGTTGTGTTAAATGATTTTGTGTTCATTGTCCAAAAGATTCATCTCCCTTGATGTCAGCTATATATTATAAGCTATTTTGAAAGTTTTAATTAACACATTCCTTTCTCACTGGGTGTTTTTATTCATGTTGTTGTTGTTGTTGAAATAATTCATTACGCGTATTAGCTATCACATTAGATATTCGGGTGCGGTTCGTTATTCCGAAGGTTCGTTATTCCGAAGGTTCGTTATTCCGAACACGCAAATTTCCTATACCTGAGTGTTCGTTAATCCGAAAATGAAATAGGGTTCGTTAATCCGAACATTTGTTGCATTATTGCAAGGTTCGTTATTCCGAAGGTTCGTTATTCGGAAGGTTCGTTATTCCGAAGGTTCGCTATTCCGAAAATGAAATCGGGTTCGTTATTCCGAAGGTTCGTTATTCCGAAGGTTCGCTATTCCTAAAATGAAATCGGGTTCGTTATTCCGAAGGTTCGTTAGTCCGAAAATGAATTAGTGTTCGTTAATCCGAAAATGAAATAGGGTGTGTGTGCGTGTGTGTGTGTTTGTGTGTGTGTGTGTGTGTGTGTGTGTGTGTGTGTGTGTGTGTGTGTGTGTGTGTGTGTGTGTGTGTGTGTGTGTGTGTGTGTGCACTGGCGTAGTGGGTGGGGGGTGTCATGGGCCCCCCTCCCAAATCATTTTAAATCATGGCTTTTATCTAATTTTATTGGAAAAGAGAGTAAAAACTCAGATTGCACAGTTTCAATTTTAAAAATGCCAAAGCTCCCTAACGGGGGGGGGGGGGGGGGGGGACACCCCCTCCCATCAAGCAGCAAAATCTAACCTTATGACATAATTATAATTATATCAAATTGATTTTGGTTTTATTTCATGTTTTTTTACATGAGAAAGATATAAATATATATATATATCTCATTCTTATTGCACTGTTTTACAAAGAAAAAGAATAAAACAATTTGACTAGAATTGTAAAGCCACTCTTTGCCCCCCTCCCCTTCTCCCCCACCCCCCATGCAGCCACGGCAATTAGAGTATTAAGATTGATCCCCTTTCCCAAGTCCACACTGCTCAAAATCAAATCAACTCAATTCTTTTCTACGTCGTATTTATTTAATTTTCGGATTAACGAACCCTATTTCATTTTAGGACTAACGAACCTTCGGAATAACGAACCCGATTTTATTTTCGGATCAACGAACCTTCGGAATAACGAACCTTCGGAATAACGAACCCGATTTTATTTTCGGATCAACGAACCTTCGGAATAACGAACCTTCGGAATAACGAACCTTCGGAATAACGAACCTTCGGAATAACTGAACCTTCGGAATAACGAACCTTCGGAATAACGGACTGTAACCAGATATTCAACGTGAAAAAGGCGTCTCGGGCCTTTTTGTAACATATATTTTGTCAACCCGTTGTTGTTGATGCAAATTCATTTGATTAAACGTGTCAATTCTGTATTTGTGATTCATAGGTGAATTCGATAGCTTTTAAAGGGATCTAGTAACTTTGTTGACATGTGTGTAAGGTGATGAAAGGTTGATATAATGTGTATGGTTGTTATCTGATATGTCCACTAGGTATTGTGTGAAAATTTTAAGTTAAATGGACGTTATATGGCTGAGTAATGAGCAAAAATGCAAAGTGACATTCACTAATTCATTGTGCTGACTTTGTACACGGTTACGACTATCCAGTGGATAGTTTAACATCTCAACACTTCAATCGTAAATATCTCTTTAACGAAAGGGAATTTTGACAAACCGAAAGCTGTCCCATGCTTCTATTGTTAATACAAATACAACAAGATATGAGGGAACCGCTAGAATTCCAATTGGATGTTGAGGATTTGGACAATGTTACTAGATCCCTTTAAAGAACCAAAATAGGACACATTATATTTTTTTTAAAGGGTTATATTCAGGCTAATAATGTATAAAGTTGTGTGTTAATAATGTGTTTTAAGGCAAATGTGAATATCTAGAGTAAATTACCCACTAACTAGGACAACGGAATTAAGATTGGATCGTTTTGCCGCCTAATTGAATTAACTTATCCGTCGCTTATGAATAAGCATCTATGTCAACTACCCATCAATAATTATTTTAAAGAGGTTGGTATATATTGAGGCTAGTATTACTTCAGTTTCACGTGTCTTGTCGATGTTATTCAAAAATACATCAGTGAACAACATATAATTTGTGTTTATATAATATCAAACTCAATATCTAAAACAAGGCCAGGGAGTATAGCATTAATTAATATGCAATACAATTAAAGGCTATTATGTCTGCACTTTTTAACAACACGCTGCAATTTTGTGATATTAGTTGTTTATACATGTATGATAAATCAATTGCCAAATCAAAACCGTTTTTATCAATATATTAAAAACAGTAATAGGCGTTACAATTTATTTTTTTAATATAAAGATTTTGGTGGCATATCTAGGGTTGGTTGATATGGTCATATTTCAAGTGTTCATAAGTCTGCCATGATTAGTAATTTATACGTTTAAATGGCAATCGAATATAATTATGTATGTACGGATTCATTGAATAGGGAAAACGGAGGATCGGCTTTCATTTTATGGAAGTAGCTGCGCTTTTTTTTGTATTAGTTGTTGAATAATAGAAAGATCTAGATAACGAGTGATGGTTCTACTTAGTGCATGTTGACGTATAGGTGCCGCGAACATGTTACACGTTTTGCCACAAATTAATATTTAATCATCTGACGATGATGGCGGTGCATACGTGCGTAAACGTGTTAACATTTGAACTCCTTTAGGTTTTATGTTTGTAACAACGACAAAAAATGACCAGGCTTTCTTATATATGTTCAACAATCGCGATAAGAATAGTGCATAAAATGCATAAAGATTGCACCAATTTTTTGTACAGCCCCAATTCTTTATCGTTTCCTTCCAGTTGGTTTCATGTTGCTTGCCATTCCGGATGTGCGTTTTGTATTACATCGGATGATTTTAGACGTGATGTCGACACTTTTGCACCAATTAACCCATTCACTTTACGGCAACCTGGCTTTCTATGTATCCTATTAACTTTATTTGAAATGAAAACTAATGTCAAAGGGTAAAATTCAGTACTAATATGGTGCAATACAATTTTAAAAAGTAATATAGTTTCTTTATCACGAACTAAAGAGAATGTTGAATGTAATTGATAAAATGAAATGGAATGGATAAAATGATATATATTAATTTGAACTGGAACCTTAATTATTCATGTTCAAGGTGTGGCTGCATCTGTATCATAATCTGTATCGCGAGAATGAAGTGATGTGCTAAATTATAAATCAATATGATGTCCTTAGTTGAGAAGAAGTAAAGAAGACAAGTATAAAGTTGATTATGAAAATATTATTATTAGCGAAATTAAATGAACAAAGAAAGACATTCTAGAATTTCCTCCCAGCTCGGACTTGATTATTAATGTTCAATTAAGTGTGACTCCTGTATTTCAACCTGTAGTCTATTGGAGCCCGGTGGGTCCTGTACATAGAAGTATGACTCCAACTGCCGTTCCCCCCCCCCCCCCCCCCCCCCCCCCCCCCCCCCCCCCCCACCCTGGTCATGTATTAACTCTACTATTGATTGCACAATGTTATATGTTAATAATTAATTCGTGTGACATGTTAATAAAAAGGAAGAGCTGATAATTAATCCTTTTAGAAATCCTTATGCTAACAGCCTTATAGAAAAGGTTTTAAGGAACTAAAAACTGGTACAAAAATTGAATAACATGCCCTGAAATGGTTCAGGCAGCAATCATTCCAATAACTAATTAACCAACTGGCAAATTGTGTAAATTTTGTTTCAATTTTCTTCTTCGCTTTGCAGCTGCGATTGTCAATTCCGAGAATTCCGCCGCAAGCTCATCCGTTCCAGAGAGGGGAGGAGTTGGACTGTACGACCCGGAAAAACTTCAACTATCCATGTTCAGCGCATCTTCAGTTCCGGGTGACGACGAAATCTTCGCCGACGGAGGAGCATCTTCGAGTTCGGCCGCAGAGGGCGCCGCGTCAGAATCGGACGTCGATGTCGACGTGGATGGGAACAGCTACGAACTCAGCGAGGCCGGCATTGAGGCGCTGGACGAGGCGGAGAAGATCCTGAAAGAAGGTTTCGAAGACAGTAGTGAGGAGGAGGAGGACGAAGACGACGGCGCTAGCAGCGAATCAATGCCCGACTTTGATGCTACATCAGCGAGCGATGCAGGTGGGTTTAGTTCCGTCAATCATGGATAGAATTCACAAAGGAGGTTTACTAAACCAAGGTTCAAAGCTATGAAGTGCCGCATGTACATTGTAGACAAACACATTTGGTATTCACATTTGCTTATTGCTAATTAACAGCCGCTGTTGCTTGCTAGCCCGCGGCACCAAATACACATTCATAGATTTAGCAAAAGGTTTTAGTTTAAACATTGTTACAAAGTAAAACATGTGCATTCTTTTTCCATCAATGTATTTACAAATGACTTTCCATACTCCGTAGTATTGTAAACTAGGGTTTACATATACTTCTTTATGACTTTATACAAAACAAAAACAACAAGTGAAGCTTCCTTTCGTTTTATAACTTATCATTTCCGTTGAATACATTAATTTGTATAAGAAACTCATGATTATTATTCCAATTACGTCGAAACCGAAATGTCATTTGTGTGAGCTATTTACAAGTGAGTAGATCCACATACATTTTTGTTTGTTGGAAGATATTCTTAGAAAATAATTAACCTCATGATAAACACTTCACCAGGTTATTAAACCATTTTCGTTGAGCACGAATTAAATATCAGGGTAGGACTAGCCTTTAACAAGGCTTCGTGTCTCAAGCAAGCAATGGCTGCGCTGCATGCAGGAACGACTGAACGCCTGATGGAGGCTATCTGGCGAGTGGTGAATTCACGTGCGATCCCCTCTTTTTATGATTTTGCAGGGTAGTCGCGCTGTCCAGTCGTTCCTGCATAATGCATACTATACCGTGCATTCAACTCAGCTCAGACGAGACATGCCTTGTCAAGAGGCTAGGGTAGGACATGATCTAATAAAAGAAGGGTTCATTTCGGATGTTGTAGTTCCACGTGACTACAAGCTCAAGAAAAAATAACAAATACATTGTAGTCTTTTCCAGGACTACCAAAGTCCTTTTAGGACTAACGGAGACAGAAAAATACAAACCTTTTGGGGGCTACCAAATCTCACCCCTACTTGCATGGGGCATTCGCAAACCTATCGTGTAAGTGTTAATGTTTCGTAAATAAGCTCCATTAATTTTTTGTATGGTTTCTAAATTCTAGAATCGTCAACCCAAGAGGAGGAAGGAGGGGTCAAAGAAAATGTCCTCAAAGACGTCATCTACAGAATAGTGCAGAACAACCTCCGGAGGAAATTGGAAGAGTCCATGAGTAACGGAGAACAGTACGAGGGCGAGATGTCTGTGGCTTCTTCCATTCCAGAGGAAGGGGAGCAACCGGATTTCACTGACGGAGGTATAACATATAGGATTGTGTAAATTACTTTCGTTTTGTCTTTCGGTTTCAATACGATTTTCAATTTCTAATTTATACAATTGACTGCTTAGAATGTTCCTTTTGTCTTTCTACTTTAACACGATTTTCCAATATAATTATGATTGATTATTATGCATGTCAATTTGCTTTTCTTTTTTTTAACACGAATGTTACATCTTAATATAATTTACCAGTTAGTCCTTTCTTTTGTGCCTTTCTATTTCAACACGCTTTTCCATATAACTATGATTGATTATTCAGCATATTCTGCCTTTCCCTAACCCTTTCCATTTCTGCAAGATTTTCAAATAAGAATAATACATCTATAATTGATAAATGATTACTATAAATATAATTTTAACTCAAACAAGCTCATCTCGATTATTTCACCAGACGATAAAAATGAACAAGTCCTTGACACGCTCGTCGACGAGATCAGATACGAGGTCAACCAACTGACGTCGAAGATCATGGGGCAAATAGAAGGACTAGACGAGAGCGATGATGATGACGACGACGACGATGATGAATCAGTTAGCCAATCGCGAGAAGACTCCAACTCATTCGCCGGGCCCGTCCCAGGCAGTGCTTCGTATGACGATGGTTTCGACGTCGAGCGGCCGTTCGTTGACATGGAAGCGTCCAGCAGCTCAATACCGGACGGCGAGTTCGTAGACGTTGGCGTCAGTAGTTCGACATCGGCGCGCGATATGGAGGACGAGTTCGCCGGCCAGTTCTCATCGTCGGCGTCAGAGGACGAGGAAGAGGAAGATGAAGAACTTTTGAACGCAATTCGAGAAATTATTCCTGGTAAGATCATGAAAAACACCTTCTCGCCATTTTATTGCATTAATAATGACAAGTGATAAAATTAACAAGTTTAGGTTGTATAATGTAGATGTCAAAAACATACAGAATGCTTATAAAATAACACAAACATGATTTTAAAATCACGTAACTTTGTCATAGTTGTTTGTTGATTAACTTAACACACCTCGTCGTAAACATTATGTAATCATATAATTTGTGTCCCATAATATGTTTTAAAGGACATTAAACATTGACAATTGATCTGTCATACATTAGATTACATTTATCTTTTTAAAAAAAACTTTCATAAAGTAGTGTATAACATTAGTAGAACCTTCAAATCTTGTATTAGAGTTATCTTCTCTTTCGAACTTTGCTTGTCTCCTACACCAGCCGCCCAAACTGAAGTTTGTCCTGTTCTAAGTTACCTAGTCGATGACTGCAGCGTCGTTGAAGGGTTCAAGGGACTGGGCACAGGAGGCTACAGGGAAGCATTCAGCAGACCATGCAATAGACATCAACTTTGTTACATATGCGTAAGTCTATACTTGATTTTTGTTAAAGGAAAAGACATGTATAGGTGAACTTTTAGTGATTAGATCTTGTGTGTTATTATTGAAAACTACAGGCCTACTTGCTTTCATTCTCCCCTGCTTGAAATAAATCCTTTTTTTTGTTTTGTTTACAAATAAACATTCAATATTAAAGCGGTAATCAGAATCAATTTAAAAGCCATTTTGGTATGTTTCCATGAAGTCATATACAGGTTTCATGAAAATAGTTAATTGAATATCGACTTTTATTTTAATGATTTCGTGGATATGGTGCGTGCTTGTTTTATTTAGTTTTTAAAACTTTATAGTAAAACTTTTACTCTGCATTACTATGTAAAGACATTTAAAAAGGTTGATTATTTTAATTCGTATCAATGATAAGATTGTAGAGTCATATCAAATGTCCCTCTTAATTACTACAATGACGTATTTCAGACCGTTAGTGTTTCTTTTTAATTGTTCTATATGTTTTTTTGTTGTTTTACTGTTTCTAAAATTGTGTTTAAAAGATAAATTATTAAAGTGCTTTTTTTTTCTCCTTTCCCCATGTTTTAACAAAAATTTCTTAACGAAAACAGAGCAATTCTTACGGCATCCCCACGAATCTGTGCGACGAAATTTACAAGGCCGAGCTCCTGACGCTATGCAACGGAGATTCGGAGTGTACGCAACGGGCGAAATACTTCTGGATAGCGGCGACCAGCGACAGATCACCCCCGCGTCTGCCGCTATCGTTTTGCAGCGATCACTGTCTTTTGGACTATCTTTTGGAAGACTAGTTGTTGCATAGCACGCCCAACGCATAGCACACGCGCACAGTAGAACTATAATTATACGTGTTTTACGGTTATTTCTTTTTGTTTCATTTTTAATTTTACAGTTGCGATTTCTTTCTTTCAGAAAGAGATTAATAACGACAATACTTCTATTGAATATGAAAAATGATTCAAAATATACAACCAAGCAAATCAGTATATTACGCTTTACTTAGCTGCCAGTGAAATGTAGATTTGCATCAGCGCTTTTACTATACACCGGCATAAAGAGCAACGAAACTCACTTTCAAAATTGTCTTTTACTAATTGTTGTATTCGTTCCAGAAATAATTCTTTATATAGTAAACAAAAAATATATTGTATTATTATTATAAATAGCCTATGTGTAATATATATATATTATATATATATTTATCAATCGTGACTTTTTATCATGTTTGTTACGTGAAAATGTTTTTGAATCACATTCGTATTGAAAGTATCCATGTAATCCATTGCGTGTATATCCCTTATTATGATATGGCCCTTTAAATAAGCTCCCGTCAAGAACAGATACGAGGTTTCATAAATCGTATCAACATTTATTTCGATCCCTGTTTAAAAGAGGTTGGGCCGGCGTGTGAGTGAGGGCGCATTTCAAAAAGGTATTATGGAAGGCGCCATATTTACTACACTCGTGTACGCCGCGCGCTCTGTGTGCATGCAACGTACGCTAGAGATACTTGCGCGAGCACCGCCCACACGCGGTATATAATCCCGCCTGGTTACAAATGGTGGTTACATGGCGCCATCGTGTATTTTGTTTGAACGCCTTTTCATTCAACGTCACTGTTTCTGTAACACAAGGTTGCCCCTTTACAACTGGACTCTCTGTCCTAGACTTGTCTATAGCAGCAACTATAAATAATGTACACCGAGAGCATATAATTATTAGCAATATAAATGGGAGTATTTTGATAAGCAAGTTATTCATAGCCTTAGCTGCAGTGGTTATATATGAAACGTGCATTAAAATGTGAATAAGATTTATCCTATAAAATACGTGAATAAATAGAATGAGGTTACTAAATTGTAAACAATTCCCAATTAAAAATAGTTGTTTAATTGATAAGAGTATTTCAGCGATGACTTTTACTTCAAAGTCCAGAAGGTTTTGATTTTGTTTCGTGATTTAATTGTTTTACAGATTTTTGGATCCATAACATTTCGACATATGTATTCGTAAAGACGAAAAATAAACGCGTGTATTTTCATTGTTCCTTTTTGTGACATGTTGTTATACATTGTATGCCCAACTATCTGTCTGTATTTTTAACACATGCTAATTTGTTCGTCTCATTGCGAGATGTTACAGTAATTTTTGTTATAATATCCCTATAATATACCTATAACTTAGGAACAAAAAAGACAAAAAAAACAATAACAAAATGATTGATTATCTGTTGTGTTTACCATTCTGTAATATACGTAGTGTATAACCGAAGTCCTACAATCGTACGAAAAATTAAAATCTAATCGATGTATAAGTTCTGCATAATTTATTTTTGTGTTCAAATTATCACCAATGGAAATTTACAGAGTCGATTATCAAACTAGAACGTTAAAGTAAAGGGATTTTTGTTTACAACGTATAGTGTGAATAATTATACATTCCATCTAAAATTAGAGCCATACTCACTTAACCTACATTGCTTTGTTTTTAGGATGTAGGCTCATACGGATTTCAAATTAATTTGCATATTATGGAAACGTTTCTTATGCACACTTGTATTATTCTCTTTTTGCAATTCTTGTTTTCTATCGATTTATGCAAAATTTACATTGATGCAAATATTCGTTATATAATGGCGATTTCTTTTTTTGCGTAGATTGCTTATTTTAATTATTTGTGTTCTTTGCCCTGTTAAGCGATCTATAGAGTAATGCATTAGTATCAGAGTGTTCACAGACGGGGCTAGGACGAAACATGCAGCCCCCACATAACCCTCCCCCCCCCCCCCCCCCCCTCACCCGGGTTTTGAAAACACCAATATTTGAGTAAAGCTCATCTTAATTTCGCTCAAAATCAGCTGTTTTTCGGGCAACTCATTCTAATTTGGGCCAAAATTATTTGCAGAATTACATTTGACATTATTTGTTAAAGTTAGGAATGATTCAGATTCGATTTTCAGCTCGATGATTAGAAATAGAATCAGGCAGACTTTACATTTTAAATGAAAACCGCTTTAGAACAAATTATATGCCGCAGCCGCGCGCCAATTAATACAAGCAATAAGCCATTGATGCTGTGTAGTCGTGTATGGAGTAGATGGGTTTGACTGTATCTTGAATAATACAGAGCTAATTAAAGATACTTCAACTCTCAAAATTGTAATTCAGGGGTGATATGGTTTCATAAGAGAGTACTTCTATTCTATACTTATGGGCATTACGAAAGTTGCGCAGTATTTGAATGTTATTGTAACCAAAGTTATTACCATTGGTCATACATTTTGATAAAATACTAACTAGAAATGATATCTTCACGGTAAACTTCACTAGAATACTTATAACATATATGCATGGGCATGCTGGGTACTGTGCAATGTTTGACTATTTGTTAAAATCAAGACAATTATGCAATTATTTTAATTGATAATTATTTCATAAAAATCTGAACAATATTAACTATAACTCAATAATTAAACTATATTGGCCCTATATGACAATGTGCAATATCAGGCAGATAATGTTTATCAAGATTTTGCAATTACTTTGGTTGTAGGTCTTTTTTATTATGACATTCTAAGTTAAACTATATAGAGTTTATACCTCGGAAAGTCTACTTAACATTTGGGTATTTGGAAATCGTGCAATATGCGTGTTATTTATTGATTAGGAATACTGTATATGAATATTGAATAAATATTAAATATTAAATATTAAATATTTTCTGAAGTTTCATTGGAAATTATCACGCAAACCTAACAAGTCAACTCAACATTCTAGTATTCGGGAAATTGTGCAATAATTTTGTTTTTAAAAATGTATTTATCAAGACCTTTTAAGTCGTATAGGCTCTTTAAAAAGGGAATGAAATTCGGTAGTTTGGTAATGCGCAAACCCTTTTGTTCATTTTTCATTTATAGGCAAAACTATACCGTACATGCCACTTAAAGGAGCAGGTACGTATACGGGGGGGGGGGGGGGGGGGGATGGTAGAGTAGTATTACAGCATACATAAATTGGCGTTATCATAACATGTTTAATTATGTGTGTTTTACCCAAGTAATATAATAACTGGAACAAGTAGAGCTTCATCTCCAAATCCATGTACCTTAAATGTGACGTTAAAAATTGATATGACATGTTACAATGTTTATGTATTCTCGTGTTTTTGATTTGTCGAGCCCAATTCCACTGGTGTTGTCCAAGTTGTGAAACTCAAAAGTTATAATTATGAACACCATTTTGTAACTTCACAAAGAATGATGTCTATTTAATAAATAACGGTGTGTCTGATGTTTCTCCCCAACCCCTGTGGCCAGAAAAATATATCCTGAAAAACGAATAAACTGAATGTTTATCATTCCATAATTAAAAAAAGAAAAGAAGTAATGAGTGTGCGTTTTTATTCAATTTTGATTAGCTGTCATTGATGTTATTATAATTATCGATATCATTATTATTATTAGTATTACTTTTATTTGTATTATCATTGTTATTATTATTATTAGTAGTAGTAGTAGTAGTAGTAGTAGTAGTAGTAGTAGTAGAAGTAATATTAATAGTAGTAGTAGTAGTAGTAGTAGTAGTAGTAGTAGTAGTAGTAGTAGTAGTAGTAGTAGTAGTAGTGGTAGTAGTAGTAGTAGTGGCGTAGACAGGTTCTTACACCTGGGGGGATGATTTGCCATTCACCGAAACAAGACCAATTTTTCGAGACCAAGACAATTGCTTGAAAGTCCTCTCAGTGGTGGTGGGGGGGGGGGGGGGGGGGGGGGGTAGATGTGAAGATGGTCGTGACCAGGCGGGCCAAAAGCAGTTTTGGATTTTTTTTTTTTTTTGGGGGGGGGCAAAACCTATTGGGGCTCAGGATTTGTTTGTGTGTATATAGGGGCTCATGCCCAACAACACTCACAGTGCTGCCAACTTTGAGCCAGATGTGAGAGTGAGACATTGCAAGGATCGAAGCGACCAAGCCCAAGGGAGCGAAGTGACTGAGCGGGGGGAGGGTGTGGGAGGGGTGTCCCCCCACGCTAGAGAGATTTTGCATTTTTGGACTTGAAATTGTGCGTCATGGTGCTTACTTAGATAGGAAATTCGGGCTTAACATTGACTGTATCTGGAAAGCGTGTTATGATTTGATCGACCAGAAATTTTAAATATATTATCACGTCAAATCAAATAATTGACACACTAATACATGCACCTCAATACAGGGAGCGAAGTGACTGAGCGGGGGGAGGGTGTGGGAGGGGGGTGTCCCCCTCCCACGCTAGGGAGATTTTGCATTTTTGGACTTGAAATTGTGCATTCTGGTGCTTACCTATAGGAAATTCGGGCTTAACATTGACTGTATCTGGGAAAGCGTGTCATGATTTTCACGAAGAAAACAAATAATTGACACATATGCACCCCAACACAAATATTGTATTTGTGCATATTATATTTAGCATCATACACAGTTCCAACATCACCATAATTATGCCACATTATGTATGATCCAACAACTAAGCCTATTGCCAAGAATGAGTCCCGAGGGGCGAAGCTACCGAGGGCTGGGGCAGGGCGAAATATGGAGGGTTTTAGAGGGGTATCCTCCTCCCACGGAGAAGATTTTGCATTTATATAACTTGAAATGGTGCAATTTGGTGCACGTCACACAAGGAGCCAGAGCAATGCCAGCCTAAACTGGAACTACGTGGCCCGGTATACAGAAACAAAATACTCACCCCTGACCATACGCAAGTTACACAACAAACTGAGATAATCTGTTCGCGCGCGAAGCGCGCAGCAAAAATTGAAAGTTGATGTAAAAATTACCTTTTTAACGTTATAATTAACAAGTCTTAGCTCATACAACTTATGTTTTCTTTCCCACTCGTATACAGCTACATACAAAAACAAATATCCTTCCCTAAAACCTGGGGTGATGATTGTACATGTCATCCCCCCCCCCCCCCCACCTTGTGAGGTGGGGGATGCATCCCCCTCATCCCCCCGTTGTCTACGCCCCTGAGTAGTAGTAGTAGTGGTAGTAGTAGTAGTAGTAGTAGTAGTAGTAGTAGTAGTAGTAGTAGTAGTAGTAGTAGTAGTAGAAGGAGTAGTATTATTGTTGTTATGATTATTATTATGCATATTTTGTAATATTAGTCTATGTTTTTTAAATTTTTCACGGAGAATCTTAATTTGATAAAGAGTTTTTATTTTTAAAAAAAGTATCTAAATAGAAATCTAACGCCAAAATCACTGTTGGGAACGCCCTCAAAAAACTTGCCCGAACACTGTCTGCATTACGCAAAAAGCGTGTGACGTCAATGCGGGCGGAAGTTCGTATATCTGTACGGATAAATACAACTTCAGCCCGCAGTGACGTCATTATAGCCACGCCCCTGCAATCGCGAATTTTAAGGGGTGAAGCTTAAGAAGTCACGAGGCTTTTAAACTGGTGAACACGTGTCATGTTCTGTTTTTATTTATACAAACTGAGGCTGGAATATTGACAAATGAATATAATATGTAGCAATGTAATTGGTTTGCAGGGCCACTTTAACAGCAAAGCAAAAATGTGCTTGAAATTTAGCGGGTGCTTTAGAAAAAAGAAGAGTTTGTAAAGCGATGTGAATTTCAGTCAGTTCGGATCAAAGGTCATAACTCCGTTTCCGCTCAAATTTGTACCAGTTACTTTTCATAATTCGATTCTTATTCCGCAGCTACTATATTTTATAGGGTTTCTTTGTACTTGAATATGAAGTGCTTCATTCTAAAAGGCACTAAATCCAATTCATCTTTGGAAAAAGAACGTTAATTTGTGGGGCTTTGTACATAATACGGCAATGGGGAAATATATGGAATGCTCCACATTTTTTTCCAATAACAGTCATAACATGTACACATACATAATTATATACATACCTGTACATACAAACATGCACACACATACACACATATATACATACATGTATACATACATACATACACATATACATACATACATACATACATACATACATACATACATACATACATGCATGCATGCATGCATGCATGCATACATACATACATACATACATACATACATACATACATACATACATACATACATACACACATACATACATACATACATACATGTACATACATACTAGATACATATACTCAGCACAAAAAAGAAATATGGTATGACATGTGTTCCAGTTGAAATATGTTATATTTATTTACAACAAAATGAACAGTGTTGTATTTTCAATTTAATCATAATACGCAGGGTACATATTCAAATAAACTCATTCATGCATGATCTGTCATAGTCTTTTAACAATAGCAATGCGTGTTTGAAGAAACCATATTTAATTTGACTGGTACAGAGAATTTGCATTTTAACATTCATACATAAATACTAAATGCCATTAAATCCAATTTGGAGAGATTTCGGTCTGTGAAAAGAGACACATTTAGTCTTGATGAAGGTTTTGCCTGCCCATGTTCAGCCCTACTCTGATGTCAACGTGGGGCAAAATAAGTTTACACATCCAAGGTATACATACAGATTGTAGCTTGTATTATTATATGCTATAACAGGGTGATTACCTTTCAACTTTGAGAGATTATACAGTGACACAGATTGTAAAAACATTGACGACTGGACTATGGAATGAACTATGGAATGTATTACTGACTTTGATGACGCCTGCAAAAGTGATACAATACCTTTAAAGCTAAAATGCAGTTGTGGAATACACCTCTGTAAAAATCCAAACTGTAAAATATTCGCTTCATCTCCGACAATCACAATGTAAAAGATTATAATCATACTCGTAAGTAAAGTGATGAATGAAAAAATACCTTCATATCGGACAATCATTAAAGGGGTAGTCCGGGCCTGATAAAAACCATTCGTTATTTGAATAAGCAGAATAAGAGGCATAATTGGTGAAAATTTGATCAAAATCGGACAAGAAACACGGGAGTTATACCGATTTGAACATCATGTAGTAATGAGCGATCGTTTCAAAATTGCAACTCGCCATGCCTTTAGTACATGAAAATACACTTATTTCTCATTTTCGTTGCTAAAAATTAATTTTTCTCTGCTTGTTTTCACGAATTCATAGAATAATATCGATGGGCCAACCTCTTTGGAATTTGTAAGCTCATAAATTTGCTTTGTTATTAAGAAAATTTAATTTTTTTTAAATTTCCATGTAGAAATCAAAATGGCTGCAGCTCGCAAGTGACGTCACGATCGATAGCAATTGCGAACGATACTAAAAATCGGAGCAAAGTTCATCCTGTCATAACTTTTTTATTGCTCCACCGTTTTGACTCAGATTTTCGATCATGATTCTTCATATTCACTTCATTTTATAGCAAACATCACATTTCTGGGGTGGAATTCCCCTTAGGTGGAGCAATAAAAAAGTTATGACAGGATGAACTTTGCTCCGATTTTTAGTATCGTTCGCAATTGCTATCGATCGTGACGTCACTTGCGAGCTGCAGCCATTTTGACTTCTACATGGAAATTTAAAAAAAATTAAATTTTCTTAATAACAAAGCAAATTTATGAGCTTACAAATTCCAAAGAGGTTGGCCCATCGACATTATTCTATGAATTCGTGAAAACAAGCAGAGAAAAATTAATTTTTAGCAACGAAAATGAGAAATAAGTGTATTTTCATGTACTAAAGGCATGGCGAGTTGCTCGTCAATGATGTTGCATATGGCGGCAATTTTGAAACGATCGCTCATTACTACATGATGTTCAAATCGGTATAACTCCCATGTTTCTTGTCCGATTTTGATCAAATTTTCACTAATTATGCCTCTTATTCTGCTTATTCAAATAACGAATGGTTTTATCAGGCCCGGACTACCCCTTATCTTGCTCAAAAATAGCTGCTCTGTAGACCATTAAAACATTGCCTCTCTATAGTCTACCAGTTTAAAACAAAATAGCCACTCTTTAGGCTATAAGTTGTTTAAATAGCCGCTATTTAGAAACATATAACTTATCAGCTCCAAAGACCCTGTTTCTCATGCACTCGGCTGCATGGACCGCTCCCAAGACGCGTTTTCCCCCCTCTCATCCACGGCCTTAAGCCCTCAGCACACATAGCCGACTCGCCCCGATCCGACTGGTTTTCAGTCGGTTCAGCTCATGCAGTATACGTTGCCTAAGGACTCCTGTTTTGCCGGTCAAGAGCCAGTCGGAGATCATTCGAGGCCGATTCAACATGTTGAATCGGCTACGACTGAGTGAAACCCGACTCTAGCATGACTGAAAACCAGTCGGATCGGGTCGAGTCGGATCTGTGTGCGGAGGACATAAGACCCCCGTTTTTAAGACGGCTGAGGCACATCCCCGCCAAAAGATATTCCGAGTACCTTGACCGCTGAGCCGGAGGTCTCGCCCAAAAGATGATTCGAGAACCCCCCCCCCCCCCCCCCCACCCCCTCCCCCTCCCCGGTGTTCAGCACCCTGATGTATGGCAGTGGAGCACGGACCATATATAAACATGTACATACTCCAACCAATAACAGAAGATCCTGAGCATCTCCCGGCGCGGCGACCACATTTGCCAGTGTTATTACCCCCAGGATTATTCCAGACGGACTAAAGCCCTCCGCACACAGAGCCGACTGGACCCGATCCGACTGGTTTTCAGGTCAGGCTAGAGTCGGTTTTGCTCAGTCGGAGCCGATTCAACACGTTGAATCAGTCTTGGATGATCTCCGACTGGCTCTTGACCGGCAAAAAGGGAGTCTTGAGGCAACGCACACAGAGACGATCCGACTGAAAACCAGTCGGATCGGGTCGAGTCGGCTCCGTCTGCACCGGGTTAAGACGTGAGAAGTCGGAAGCGGTTGATGCACCCAGTTGAACAAATAATACTGTCATTATATTTGTGAAGAGAAAAAAACAGCAGTTCAGGGAATTTTCGGCATGCTTGCCCAGAATCGAGTGCGTCGACACCAGCTAGGGGACGGACCAATAAACTTGACAAAGATGATAATCGTGCCTCATCAGCGCATTTTCATCGTCTAAAGCAGGAGGCTACACCGACCACAACATAGCAACAAGAATTAATAATAATAACAACAAAAACAGCGGCAGTAATGCATCAGCAGCACCAGTAGCATCATCATCATCAGCAGCAGCAGCAGAAACAACAAATCATAAAAATGATAATGTGCGATAATAATTAAAATGCCATAAATTGTGACTTTCTATATTAGAAACGTGTCCACGGATAAACTGTGTCCCATGCAACAAGGTGCAAATTTGTTTTATAATTATGAATATACTATATTACTTGGCTGTTCGTTGAAGCCGACGGGTCTTCCTTACAACAAAAATAAGTCATCAAAATTGATACTATTACGATAAAGCCGATCGATGCCAATATAATGCTGAGGATTAGCAACAAGGGCATTCTGCTCTCTCGTGTGAGGTCATTGACTCGACCACAGGACACACTGCGCGCCCATTCTTTCGCGTTGATAGCGCCCCTGGTCGGATTGAGATGCGGGTTAGTTACCGGGTTGCTGTCACCATCGACCACAGTGAGGGTAAGACTGAAGGCCAGGTTTGTCAAGGCAGCGCTCTTTAAACCGCAATGGTACTCTCCACTCTGGGCGGGTATGACTCGTTCAAAGATGAGCTCACCGTTGCCATTCATGGATACGTTGTCGAAGTCGTTAGCTGCAATGGTGAAGTCATCATTGGTCATTCCGGTGTTCATACCAATGACCATACCATTAGGAACCACCCAAGTGATATCAGAGCGTCGCGAAGCGTTCATCGGACATGGCAAGACCAAAGCGTCATCCTTTACAACGGAGAGGATTGGGCTGTTTGATGCACATAGTGTGGCAACGTCTCCGGCGCTACAGTTACCGCCATCAAAGTCAAAGTCCACGAGGCTCTTGTTCGTAGCCCAAGCTGGAGTTGCACACTGCATTTCGGGGTCTGGAATTCTTGCAAGCAGCAGCCAATGTTGGAATGGTCGCAGGCGACAATCACAATGCCATTGGTTTCTACCTCGGAGCTCGAGTGACTTTGATGAAAAGGGCAACGCCCCTACGTCCAGGAAAGTGAGGTGATTATTACGTATGTCAATCTCATAGTATGAATTGAGATAACTGTGGGAAAATGCCCCGCTATATATTGACATTATTTCGTTATCATCGACGCGCAGAACACTCAGCTTAAACAAGAAGAACATATCATTACTGCGTATCGATCGAATCTTGTTCCTGGACAGTATCAATGTGCGCAGAGACAAGAAGTTCGGTTCTTTCCCTATTTGGTGCGGAATCGCTACGAAGTCATTATCGGACAAGTTCAATACCACCAATGATTGAGATCTGAACTGTGGGAAACGCAAAAGATCGTTTTGCGACAGAGACAAATAATAAAGATGCATTTCGATTACCATAGACTCATTCCGTGACCATAGATTTACCAGACTGTTGTTGTTCATCTGTAACATTGAGAGCTTGGAGAAAGTTTGCAATTCATCGACTATGCTTGTACCAAGCGCAATGTTCGTATAGGACAAGATTAGCGTTTCTATAGTTCCAATGCCACCAAATGCAGAATCTGACACATGCGTCAGTGAATTACCTGACAGGTCTAATCTTAACAACTTGGGGCATTCAGAGAAGGTTTCCGCATCAACATACTGGATATGGTTCCAGGCGAGATCCATGAATCTAACTCGTATCAGACCGACGAAGTTTGTAGAATCTATAGATGTTAACATGTTGTAACTTAAGTCTAAGGTACTCAAACGACTTGCTGAGTAAAAGATTCTCGACTCGAGCATTATGATTTTATTAGAAGACAGGTTCAGTAATAACAATGATGATCCGAAATACAAGTCACCCAGAATTGTGGACATGTAATTGCCTGAGAAGTCAACAAGTTGAATGATTTGCGGAAGGGGAAACCCATCTGGTAAAGCAAATATCCTGTTAGCTGACATGGTTAGGGAAATTAATGATGGTGGGAGAACCACTGTAAAAATCTTGATTTGATTCCCATCTAATTTGAGATACGTCAGCGAAATGAAATTGAATAAAGCTTCGATCTCTACAACAGAAATGTTGTTATTCATTACACTGAAAAATTGAATTTTATTGAGAGGGAATGTGGGTATACGGACAAGCTTATTGGAATCAAGAATTAAACGTTGTAGTTCATCATATTCTCCCATAGCACTGGCATTCACTTCTCGCATGACGTTCCCACCAAGATGCAGCTCCTGCAACGAATGTAGCAATGTCAAGTAAGGGATCTGTTCAAGTTTATTTCCAGTGAGAAAGAGATGTCGAAGTTTGGGAAAGTCTAGAGCTCCGTCCTTTATCCAATATATGTGGTTATATGAAAGTTCGAGAAAATTGAGTTCTGGGAGATGTGGTAGATGTTTCAGTTCACGTAGCAAGTTTCCATTTAATAATAATCTCTGTAAATATGTCATGTTTGCTAATTCGTGTTCGTCCCACGAGGTAATAACATTTTCTTTCAAATACAGGGAGGATAAAACCGGAAGGCTGGGGATATATCTAAGTGTATCAAGCTGGTTATTGGATAGAATCAGGGACACCAGACTCCGAAGAGCATCCGGATTAATGAAACTAATGTTACGAATCTTGTTGTCGTAAGCGTACAGGTACAGTAAGTTAGGACATCTTCCTGTTACCAGTTCCGTTAGACAATTTCCCGCGAAGTTAACGCTTTTGACATCAGGACCTTCTATTCCAAGAGGGAACATATCGGATAGTGTATTCAGTTGGTTGTCGTTCATGACGATACTGTGTAAGGTAGAAAGGACAATCGACGACGTTCTCGTTAGCCTGTTCATTTTGAGATTGAGGATGCGCAACTCGGGAAGGCGATAGAGGGCACCCTTTTCAAGAACAGCGATCTCGTTATTGAACAAGTTTATTTCGCGTAACGATGACATGTTTCGCACTGCCAGTACGCTTTGAATACGGTTCCTCTCCAAATTCAAATATTTCAAGTTCTGCCAGCACGAAAATGCAACATCTCTCAGAATCTTTATTCGGTTATTACCCATGAGGAGGCGAGTAAGTCCGGTAAAATTACTGCATGAATCGACAGACCGCAGTTCGTTGTTTGTCAGATCCAGGCTGCGTGTCATATCATGATCAATCGCGAACGTTTTCAGTTCCGTTAGACCATTTCCTTGCAGGTTTAACCGTAAAACTCGATATGGTATCACGACTGGATTTCTAAAATTGTTCAACGAAAAGTCCAGATGCGTGAAGCGGTTTGCAACATTAAGTTCATTTGATACTTCAGAGATCATATTTGACTTAATTGATAGTTCCAAAATATTGACCAACGATTGCATCTGTGGTAGAAATGATAATCGATTCCCGTCGAGATTAAGAATTGTGAGTAACTCAAATATGTCGAATGCACCTTCCTCAATGAAGCTTATTTGATTGTTTTTCAGAGACAACTTTTTGAGCGAATGTTGACATGGGAGGTCATTGATGGTTATCTCCCTCACCAGTGAATCATGAAGAGAAAATTCCGTCGTGTTGCAAGGAATACCTTTCGGGATTTCTTTCAAAGCAGTTCCAAAGCTAGACGCAACGAATCGCCCAGGGTACGTTTCACAGAAGAATCCAATTGGACACGTTTCTTGGCTCTGAATCGTGCCGGACGCGGCGAGTAAGATTATCAGGAAAAACATGGTGCCACACAATTCTTTGCTCACAAGTCGTAAAACTTATTTTTTAAGAAGATTTGCAAATGTGTCTCCCGCCTCCTTCAGAGTCGTACGGGTTTTGGTGGTGGCATATTGTGCTTGGAATTGTATATGCTTTGAAATTGTTACGCATGACCTGCTAATATCAAGTTAATTCCCTTATTATTCATTTATATGCTTTGAAAATGCAAGATGTGACGCATAACCTACTAAGTGTATCCATTGGTTATTTTAAAACACAGGTTTCACTTATCTTCTTTCCAATTTGGAAAATACATTTTTGTTTTCGTTCCATTTCGTCTTAATGAGGAAGCCATTCAATTTGAAGAAGCTTCTTTAAAGCTTCTTCTATCGAATTTATAAGAAATACTGTATTTTGTAAATTATATATTTATCCTTGCATTTAATAAGGAAGCCATTCGATGGTTTTAAGATGCCTCTCTAGCTAATAGCTGACTCTTGTTTGTTTAGTTTCAAGTGAGTGTTGACTTGAAAGAAAGCGAAGGCGCTTTTTATATGGCTTCCTGGTTAAAGCCAAAATATGACAGTACTGGGGAACGTCCCACCCACATTTTTCACCAACCATGTACAACCATTTACAAAACAAATGTACTGTTGACCCTTTTGTATGGCTGTGAATCATGGTATTTAAAAATTACTCATGAAAAGAAACTGGATGCTTTTGACTCAAAATGCCTACAAAAGATCCTACACATCAAGTGGAATGATTTCATCACAAACACGGAAGTCAGAGAACGTTCTATAAGCAGCCTCCAGGTATCCGCAAAAATTTGTAAAAGACGCCTGAAGTGGTTGGGCTTGATTCATGTAACACGTCTATGGTGGACTCTCCTGGTTAGAAGACGAAGGGGCAGGCCCAAAATGAACTGGAAACAAAACATGCAACAAGATCTGAAAGGCAGCCTTAAAACTTTGAATTACATCGATACACTAACTGCTGACAGACCCAGCTGGAGAGTGATAACCGCCTCATGCGTCGGACGACGCGGGAGCTACTAAGTCTATTAAGTCATGTGAAAGAATAACTTAACTGTTAATGTGAAGATTTGGACACAAACTGCGTTAAAATTGAATATTTGAGCAATAAAATGTCCGAAATTAAAACTGTCAGCCGCTGACAGCATTAAACCGTATGTTCGCGGCTGCGTGGAATGCCTTTGGTAAATCTTCAACCACGTGCGCTCCGGACGTGAATTCGACGTATAGCTACGCCGACGTATTGGGCCGAACTGGTGGTGAATTTAGTTCCAATGTCAGCTGCATGAATTAACATTTCAATTTATATTTTTTAATTTAACAATACTAAGGTTCGGATTTTTTCACACAAGCCCTTTGTTATACTATTTCAACGATACTAATCAATTAGTTTGGCCAATAAAGTTATTTTCGGTAATTTTCCAAAAACGAACATTTGGCTTTAAGACCAAAGAGTCAAGGAAAAATATATAATTACTTCAGGTGACGGAAATATGTTTATATATATTTTTTTGTTTTCTTGTTGCAGTATTACTTCCCTACTGTTCATATTATATTTTGTTTACCATTCATAATTTGGCAAGCTTCTTGATTCGATTTGATTTGATTTGATAGACTTATTTTCCACATTTTCAACAAATTATAAAGCATACAATAAACAAATTATGAACATAGTTATACTTGCATGTAATGGGTAAAGCTATAGCTATCTATTGCTACCTACGGAAGTGAGTCTTGGGCCTTGACAAATAATTACAGAAATAGAGTTGATGCCTTTGAAATATGGTGCTACAGGAGGCTGTTGCATGCGTCATGGAAAGATAAAAAGACAAACGTATGGGTTCTGGACAAGATTGAAACAGACTTGACCATCAGAAGCGGAATCATGGAAAGAAAACTAAAGTATTTTGGGCAAATTGTTATGAGATCTGACGGAGTTGAGAAGCAAATACTGCAAGGAGCAGTCGAAGGAAAACGGGGTGTAGAGGTCGTCCACCAATATATTGGACTGATGATATCAAGAGAGTGTCTGGACAAGGAATGAAAGGTGCAACACAAATGGCAGAAGATAGAGTTGCATGGCGTACTCTCGTGAAGACCACATGAGCCTGTATTTGATGATGATGAATGGCTCAAAATTAACTTCTTTTTTTTGCTGGTGGCCCGGTCGGGCCAGTAAAATAAAATTAGTATTTTTCCAAATTTGGTGGCCCGAAACCAAAAACTACTGGCCCGAAAAAAATAAGGAAAAACAAAAGTAAAATGAATAGGCCTACAATAACCATATGCATAGTTTCAGGGTACTAGGCAATACTTTTTATTTTTCATTCCCCTTTGTTTCATTGTAAGATGAATTAAATAAACATGAATTAGGATGAATGTGTGTGTGTCATGTCTTTTTATTAATTGTCTTCATCAAAAAATCACAGCGATTGAATACACACGAGTGACAATTTCACTTCCAGTCATACATAGTCAGGGTCTAGGTGACAAAACAAAAATGGTAGAAAAAGAGAAAATTCAATTTGACCTCAAAATTCTGTGCATTGTTGTCTGAACACCTTAGACAAAAGACATAATTATATTAAAATTGTGATATACAGTAGTAATATATGAATATTCGTGAGCAGCATATATAAATATTCATGATGCTCATTAGATATGCAAAATACGCAAAATAACTGAAATTACTAACAACGATTTTTAATATGAAACCTTTTTTTTTGTTATAACAACTGGTTATAAAATGAGTACTGCTGCTCAAGAATGTATGAATATTCATTAGCAGCAGTGTTACTTGCTCAATTAACTTTGCAACTTTTTAATATTTTGTATGTGAGAAAAGGGTATAAGTTGCTGAATGCTACATTTAAAAGCAAGCTCTTGTCATGCCCTAGACCGGACTAACCATGACTACAGGGTTTGTTTGTTTGTTGTTGTTGTTGTTTTTTTGCTGGCTCGATCGGGCCACCAAACTTTGAAATATGAGTTTGTTACTGGCCCGACAGCAATTTTTGGTGCCCCCGGGCCATCGGGCCTATGCTAATTTCGAGCATTGATCATTCATTGTAAGAAATCGTAATACATTCATTCATATGACCTCAATTTTGAAGAACAAAGAAACACAATAATAAGTTTATAATTTATAGTTTCTACGAAAATGTGGAGGAGCCATTCTCAGAAGCAGAGCTTGTTGAGTGAAAGGCCCCATATATGGCTAAAGAATAATACAATAATTACAAACAATGAATAAGCGATAGTAATTAATAGCGATAATACATGCATACCTAACTTAATTATAAACGAAACATATATAGTCTAAAGACTGGACAAATACAAAGGGAAAGATTTGAGACACTTAAAGGTACCGTTGAGTATTGTTATTTCCCGAAGTGCCCCCCGATATTTTTGTGTGAAATAATGAAAAACTGACTGTCAAATTTGAAAGAACATACAGTTTTTAATGACAGAATAAACTTTATTTGATCAAAATCGGTTCAGAAACGGCTGAAATATACATAAGTATATTTTTTTTTCAAAAGATTCTTCACCGGCAATCACCGGGGGATATTTAGACTTTTTAGAAAAAAATTTAAAAATGCACTGCTTGGAAACAAATCTGAATAGGTTTTTAAAAAGTCGTTGATGATATCTCTATTGAATCATTATTTTAACAAAACATTAAATGCACAATTTTGTATGAAAAATGGTTAAAACCAGTGATTTTTTTAATAGCGCCCTCTTGAGTTGTAACGGCTCTTTTTGAATGATAACAGGGATTTTACTTAGTCGTTTGTAATTGTGTATACTTTTCGAGCATGGTGAAATTATAACTACTTTGTACCGTAATGGTGCAGGTTTGGGTTACTAAAGTTAAGTTTGACCAATACTCAACTATCCCTTTAATTCTCATTTATCTGAGACCCGTTTGTATCCTATATGCATTTATCCGATTGTTACAAAAGTGGTGCAATTTTCAAGAAGAGTAAATTAGCTAATCCACTGATGCATGACATGATACATACAGGTCTCAAATAAATGAGAAATATGTAGCTAAAAAAAAATTATAAACTTTTTGTGAGGAGTTTATAAGCTTGAGGTATTTAAATTGAGGTGTCTCCGGACCATCTTTAGGGTTCACGTTGGCGGGCAGTTATACACCGTATATATAGATCAGACATGGCTGAACATTCGAAACAGACTGCTTATGCAATGGTTTGGTCACTTTGTTCGCACCCCGCATAAAGTTGCCTACCATATACCAGGGCCCCGTTGCAGAAAGAGATACGATCGAATAATTGTTAGTTACAATTTATTGTAAGTCAGACAATTTACGCGTTTCAACCAATAAGATTTGCGCATTTAGAACACATGATCTGACTTTATTTTGTAACTTACAATCGATTGTATTTCTTTCGGCAACGGGGCCCATGATTGACGTTCATTACTAAATCCTTTATGAGGCAACTAAACAGGTTCCCTCTACCCACTAATTTTTTTTTTTTCTTTTCTGAAAGCTTAGACTTTATTTTTAGCGAAATAAAAGTATGTTTCTCAAGTCCTGTAATGCAGAATTTGACTGGCCTATTGGATATAATCAGTCGTTTCTGAGTCGATTTTGATCAAACAAAGTTTATTTTAGTGTTTACTAGCACATACAAAAATATTTGTTGAAGCGCCCTCTTAGAACAGTTTATAATACAGTAGCGCTAGCTGTCGTTATATTTTGTATTGTAATGACACATATCGTAATGCCATTTAAAAGCTACCATACATCGTCACTCCCTAGCTAGCTAGCTCACGGGCAGCTCAGCTCAGCTCACGTCGCTCAGAAAAGTAATGTGCTACCTTCAGCTCGGCAGGTAGTTTTTGGTGCATGTTTTGTACACACAATCGCAATTTGTTAATGCGGAAATGCGTTTGCGAAATGCAATTGCGTGCATAGCCTTCGCGAGATTCTCTGATCCGAAAGGAGGAACTAGTTAATAAAAAGCTGTTTATCATGTCTTGAGGTAAATTCACGGTTAACTAAACGAATGTCATCCTGGTATGCACTGAATCAACTTCGTGGTGGATTTGAATCGTGTCATCGGTGAGAAATCGTCACGAAAATGGACACTATCGGAGGGGGATTTAGCCGAACTTCGCGGCCGCGAGGGACCGTGCAGGGACTCTTCACTCCCGAGGACGAATACGGGGACTTGTACCCGGAAGTAACGGCGGTGCGACGCGACACGACACCGCTCAAAGAAATCCTTTCGAGACGGGGCGCATCTCTCTCCGAATTTCTGATTAATGATGTGGCCACCGCTAAAGAAGAGGAAAAGGACCTATTGTGGTTCCATGGGAGAATTACCAGAGACACGGCGGTGCATATTTTGCGGGACAATGGGGGAGGGGAAGGTGTGTTTCTTGTCCGCGAGAGCACGAGCAGGGGTGGGGATTATGTCGTCTCTCTCATGCACAACACACTGCCCCAGCACTTTCAAATCCAGTGCCTGGGCGACTTCTATTACAAGATAGACAATGGGCCATTATTCCAGGGCCTGGACCAACTCATAAGCTATTACAGGACCGGGGCCAATGGACTCCCAACAAAGCTGACCTCGTTCTGCAGGGGTAATACTCCACCGCCGAGCTCAAGGCGGTTTGGTCGAACAACTCCCTTACACAGGTGAGTGTCGTGATAAACATTGAAATTTCTCCATTTTCTCCATTCCATTATTAAACATTGCAGGGTGAATCAAACATGAAAGCAAACAAATTACCTGGTGAGATGAATAACACCAAAACATACAATACAAATGCAAAAAATGAACGTGTACAGAACATTTTTATGCCTGGAGATGGATGGGCACTAGTGCCTGGAGAAGTGTAACCATGCCCCTCCCCACCTCGGCCCTGCAAGTTAAGGGGAACTAACTGCATGCTGCATTAACCACTTGCTCCTTTGTCATGTAAAAAGCATGATAGTCGAAGCTGCCCTCATTGTCCAAGAAAACACTAGGAGTAGGAGAAACCCCTGGCCCTGTCTCCCTAGCCTCAAAGTAAACTAGATGTTTGTCACACCATTGTCAATCATTGATCAATTTGATGCTGTGTCTCATCTGGGCCCGTTGCAGAATTTAGGCTCAATGTCAGTGGCTTTCATAAACGTTTTTACTGATTTTTCTGCATTTGACGATAGTACGGTTCAGATTTTTCCACACACGCTCCTTTTTATGTTATTTCAATAATACTAATCAATTAGTTTGACCAATAAAGTTATTTCCCACTACTGGCCTTTCCCTTTAATCTTCGTAGTTCAAAGCTGGTTGTAAAGAATTCTTTAGAGTCACAAATTGCCCTACTTTCTTTGTTAGACTTAATTGGGATACAATATAAAAGCTATTGACTGGAAAAGTCTTGTCTATTGACTGCCAGTCCATTCACACAGTCACATACACAACTGTCTTAATCCTTTCATAGTATCAATGACAATTCGAATTGAATTGAAGGTCACTGCAGTTACAGGAGGAAGGTAGGACAATGACTGGGCAGAAGCCTAATTATATGTAAACAACTGGTCTACTTTTGTATTGAGAGGGTAGTACTAGTAGTACAGTTTTGCAGTACTTAGTCCTTCTGCAGTACTTAGTCCTTCTGCAGTAATATTTCTAAAGATCTATTTAAGTATTCTTATTTTTTGAGGTAAATTGAAAACTAACCTAAAACTGAAAACTATCAAACATGTATGTTTATGAATTTTAATTAATTAATTAATTAATTAATTTTAATGAAAGTAAAGTGTGTAATGAGTTGGCAAGTATCACTTTGCATTTTCACTCATTACTTAGATATTCATGTAATTTTCACACAACACTCAGTGGACATATCAGATCACAGAAATACGCATTTTTATCAACCCTTTGTCAGTTTGTTCTCATGTCAGCAAAATGAAGCAGCTCTAGACTAATATCTAAGCCTTTGAGCCTAGAGTTTAGTTCTTAGAAGAAACAAAAATGTTTTCAAAACCAAACAGCTAGAACATTTAAAGGGAGAAATAGTCTTTTTCTGCAGACCCATTCATGAGCACATGAATTTTGTAGTATGATGATGAGTTTTCAAATTATCTTTTTATAACAATTTTCCGGAAATCTATTTTTGTTGACTACTAAAAATATTCTCTGGCAAATATTAGAACATTGTTTTGGGGGTGGTGGTTCCCTTTGTTATTTTGTGTATATATTTGGCAGTATTGCCCTGAATAAAGCAGTGCATATCCAGACTTGATCCGTTCCACATGTGTATTCTGTTATCCTTAGTTACGTACATGTATGTGTTCTACCCATGTTCTCTGATGTTTGCTGCTGTGTTTGACTCTTAGTTTACTAGTTAATTTCCTCTCCACGTTACCCTTAGTGATACAATTCCGTGTATTACATTATCTTTTTATAACAATTTTCCGGAAATCTACTTTTGTTGACTACTAAAAATATTCTCTGGCAAATATTAGAACATTGTTTTGGGGGTGGTGGTTCCCTTTAAATGGATCTATCTACTTTGTTGACATGTGCAAAAAGTGATAAATGGTTGATAAAAAAATGTATTGTTGTGATCTGATATGTCCACTGAGTAATGTGTGAACATTTCATGTTAAATGGATGTTATATGGCCCAGAACTGAGCGAAAATGCAAAGTAATATTCGCGAACTCATTGTGCTCAGTTATAATTTTTCAGTGGATAATTGAAAATCTGAACACTTCAATCGTAATTCATTAATATCTTTTTAACGAAAGGGAAATTTGAAAATCCAAAACCCCGTTCCATGCTTCTATTGGTAATAAAAAATACAACACGGTATGAGAGAACCACGGCACTAGAGTTCTAAGTAAGTTATGTGGATATCCTTTTAAAGGGATCTAATCACTTTGTTGACATGTGAAAAAAGGTGATGAGTGATTGATAAAATGTGATCTGATATGTCCACAGATTAATGTGTGAAAATTTCACGTTAATTGGATGTTTTTTGTCCGAGAAATGAGCTAAAATGCAAAGTGATATTCACTGACTCATTGCACTTACTTTGTACATGGCTTTAACTATCCCGTAGACAGTTAAACATCTGAACACTTCAATCGTAAATATCTTCGAAATGAAATGGAAATTTGAAAAACCAAAACCTCTCCTGTGCTTTTTTTGGTTAATATGAATATGACAAGGTGTGAGAGAACCACTAGAGTTACATGTACTAGTAATTTTGGAGGATTTGGACAATGTTACTAAGTCCCTAATAAGGTCTGGTGTCCAGGACTTGGTCTAGGTAATGTTTTGTGAATCCGTCTTCAACAAACCACAGTGGGAGGACTGAAAACGGGAGATTTCCCTTCTCTCTTTCTTAGCAAAAGACAACACAAAAAGACAGAATGTAATTGATCGTGATTCCTCTCAATTTCCTCCAAATACGCTCACCAAACCGTGAGTCACATGTTCGGAAAAAATTACAGATTCATGTGAAGCATACATTGAATATCAGATTTTTGAACGTGCTATTTCTAAACAAAAGAATACTTTTGGACTTTTGCCCTATCAGGCAAGTTTCTTGCATTTTTATCCACATCGGGGGGGATCTAGCTTTTTGCTAAGGGGGGGGGGGGGTTGATCCATTTTGTTTGCTATTTTGAACCCCCGTAAGTGATTTTTTTTTTCTTCACTTTTTTCACTGATACATTTTCACTTGGCAGCCCAAGGGGGAAAGGGGGGGGGGGTTTAAAACCCCTAAACCCCCCCCCCCCCCCCCCCCCCTGGAACCGCCACTGCACATGTGGTGGTCCTGTAAAAACATTTTCTAAAATAATTTGGATCTAATACTTGCCCTGGTTGGGAAAATGACTACAAATTATACTTGTCCTTCATTGATTTTCACTTGTCCAGGGCAAGCTGGCAAATGGACTCTTCAACTTCAGTCTTCAACTATTTTGGCAGTTATGCAATATAGAAAAAAAGGGGGAAAATTGGTCAAATCTATTGAAACACCAATCAAGTTTAAATTTAAGATTCTAGTAATTTATTAATTAATATTTCTTTCTTTTTATTTCTTTATTTATTGATATATTTCTATTTGTTGACAATTTTGTTGGCAACTTGGCTCAAGCCAAGGTAATAATGCTTTGAGCACTTTGAAACTGGTAAAGCGCTCTAAAAATGGAAGTTGTTATTTGTATTATTTCTATTACTGCAACCTGATTTGTGATTGAACTCAACGGTAAATGTGTACACATACAATCAATGAATATTGGACACGGATGACTGGCAATAAAAACAATAACAAAGAACAGAACTAATATTTACTCGGCAAGAGATCCAAAGAAAAATTGTTTGCTAAATGGTTGGTTAGTTCCTTTTTTTCATGATACTACTTATATGAGATAAATGGTACATGTTCTATAATTTCCTTTCATAGAACTTCCATAGAAATCTAGAACTTTGTACTTGTGACCATCATTTTTCTTGAGAAAACGATGAACACGATAGGCGTAGCGAAGGGGGGCACATGCCCCCCTCCCCCATTAATTTGAAGAAGAAAAAATAAATAAAATTGAAGACATAAGGGGTTATTTTTTGAAAAAACAAAGAAAAACATTTAAGGTGTGCCCCCCAATAATGTTGCCTTCCCCCCGCCCCAGTCCGACCACGCTACGCCACTGAGTATACGGATGATCA
>JBAMJV010002503.1:0-41390 GCA_037951105.1 Echinarachnius parma
GCTGCAAATTTGTGTCATGCGGACGATCATTTAATAGCATCTTGGTTATATCACCCATTCATCTAGTTCTTTATTGATTCTGGATCACTACATTAAAATTATATCATATTATTCATCTCTTTAATATCTCCTATATATAACATGTACAATTCAGAGGTCACAGCGTTACAGTCACGGCATTACAATGCAAAGATACATTTATGATATCATATTTACTATGACTATGAGCATTGAATTTTTTCTACATTTTTATTTGGATGTTCTAGCTTGATGTCTAGTACAAAGAATCAATGTGACAAAATTACAAAATGTTCCTGTAGTTCACAGAGTTTACTTAGTTTCGTACCATTTTCATAATTCATAATTTATTGGGAATTTTGGTTTTCTTTCCTATTGTAAATAATTGGTAGGATAGTGGTAACAGATGCATATCAAAAGTTGGTTCTGGATATTTAGATTTTATGTGTTATTTGGACTTTCATTGTGAGAAACACCCTCTGACCGTCACTGCGTTTGCTTGGAATTGCCCAGCAGTTTTTTAATGAAAACACAAAAAAGCCCTGTGACTTAGCTGTTTATATGTTTTCTACCATTCAAGCATCATTGAATTATATTAGTTCTTACTGATATAACTGTACTATCCCTTTAAAGTCAGATAAGATTTTGTTGGAAATTCTATCATTTTTTAAAGTTTGTAAAATTTGTAATTTTATTCAATTTTACCAGACTATTTTGCAAGCACAGGCAATATACATGTACAAGACTTCAAGCAAAGTTACCCCAGTACCTTTAATCAATTGTAAGGGTATATTTGTCCCCTTCAATAGTTCTATAGATAGATCATAGATGTATCATGTAGATGCAATTACATACATTTACCATCAACCGGGTTGACTTTGGACAAAATGTCAATATATTCTATAATATTTTTCTCAATGATGTATCATTAAAGATTTCTTCTTAGGATGTACAAGTAAAAGTCCTTTTGCTGTATACATGTGTAATGTTCAAACAGTGTAGGCCTACCCAAGAATTATTTGGACTCCTTGAAAAAATCACTTTAATTTAAATGATGCTAGAACAAATTTTGAAGAAAATGTTTGGTAAAAAGCTGCCTAAAATTCATTGTATGTGTTTATTAGATGCTGCTTTGTTGAAATCAAGATAAAATATAAGACCATTTTTGAAAAATTATCAAAATAGTTAGTTTCCTATTTTTCAGGGTGTCCAAATAATTGTTGGTTACACTGTAGATCACCTTATGATACATTGTAAGTATAAAATAAAACGTTCTTGGAAATGTGTTCAAGTAAGTGAGCCTTGCTGTAAAATTGTTTTCTCCATGTGGTTGTCCAAAATCACCTCAGTTAATGGTGCACATTTTCTTACCCATCCCTGTTAAGGATGAGATTGGATAAAAAGGTAGTTTCTCCAAACACCACTTCCAAGATAAGGATGTACAGTTTGTAAAAGACACTCCTGTATATTAATTATAATATTCTTTCCATCTTCTCTTTGTTTTCTTATATTTTAGTCTGTCTAAAGTCACTCTTCGGGTACGTTTAAATTTGGACAGCACATATTTTGTTATTTTAAAATGAAAATACAATATTTCCCTTTTTTTAAAACCCCTGTCTGCTATTGTCTTGCTTCATTAGTATTTCTTTGTCTCACCCCTCCCTATTTAGGAAGGGTAATCTAGATGAGATTGCTGATGCAGGTAGCCTCCACAAGTTCCTCACCAAGCTTCATGCTGACTTCGGAGACATCGCTTCGTTTTACTTCACGGACCAGCTGTGTGTCAGCATCTGCTCCCCGCAGCTCTTCAAGGAGCACCAGGCTGTCTTTGACAGACCTCGTAAGTTGGTTGGATGGATGGATGGATGGATAGATGTAGAAAGATAGATAGATAAATAGATAGATAGATAGATAGATAGATAGACAGCTCTTCAAGGAGCACCAGGCCGTCTTTGACATACCTCGTAAGTTGGTTGGATGGATGGATGGATGGATGGATGGAAGGATGGGTGGGTGGAGGGAGGGAAAGAGGGAGGGTTGGATGGATGGATGGATGGATGGATGGATGGAAGGATGGGTGAGTGAGTGAATGGATGGATGGATGGACGTATGGTTTGATAGATAGATATATAGATAAATAGATAGATAGATAGATAGATAGATAGATAGATATATAGATAGATAGACAGCTCTTCAAGGAGCACCAGGCCGTCTTTGACAGACCTTGTAAGTTGGGTGGATGGATAGATCTAGAAAGACAGATAGATAGACAGATGGATGGATAGATAGATAGAGATAGATAGACGGCTCTTCAAGGAGCACCAGGCTGTCTTTGACAGACCTCGTAAGTTGGGTGGATGGATGGATGGATGGATTGAGTGAGGGAGGGATGGATGGATGGAGGGAGGGATGGATGGATAGATACAGACAGCTTTTCAAGGAGCATCAGTCTGTCTTTGACAGACCTTGTAAGTTGGGTGATGGATGGAGGGAGGGAGGGAGATATGGATGGGTGGGTGGATGGATGGATGGAGGGAGGGATAAATGTATGGATAGACAGCTCTTCAAGGAGCACCAGGCCGTCTTTGACAGACCTCGTAAGTTGGGTGGATGGATAGATCTAGAAAGACAGATAGATAGACAGATGGATGGATAGATAGATAGAGATAGATAGACGGCTCTTCAAGGAGCACCAGGCTGTCTTTGACAGACCTCGTAAGTTGGGTGGATGGATGGATTGAGTGAGGGAGGGATGGATGGATGGATGGATGGATAGATACAGACAGCTTTTCAAGGAGCATCAGTCTGTCTTTGACAGACCTTGTAAGTTGGGTGGGTGGATGGATGGATGGAGGGAGGGATGGATGGATGGATAGATGAATTGGTAGTTAGATAGAAATATAGATCTATCGATAGATATAGAAAGATAGGAAAGATATATAGATATATAGATATATAGATCTTTAGATAGATAAAAAGGAAGGCAGATAGATACATAGATCAATCAATATTTAGATGGATCTATTGTTAGACCTAGACACATGAATATATAGGTACATACATACAAAAATGTTTAGAGGGATAGATAGATGATTTAATATGTGATGATAGCTAAACACATACTAGGGAAATTATGTACTTATGATATATAAACATGCTATTTTGTCAACCTGCAGCCCTCCTGTTTAAGTTGTTTGAGCCCCTAATCACACCAGCCTGCATCCAGTATGCGAATGGGGCGGATGGAAGAAGGAGACGAGACCTGACGGACCGGTGCTATGGGTTCCAGGCTCTGCAGAACTTCCTACAAGTATTCAATCAGGTATGAGTAATATGTAATCATCGTCTTTGAAGTCATTGAACATTGATCCAAATCTTGTTTGAATGAAAAAGAGTGAATATGAAGTATCTGAATTTGGATACTTTTGACTTTTCGAAAAGCGTTCCTGTACCTTTCAATTCAATCTTTACATCTTTATAATTATGGAGACATTTGAAATATCAAAACCCATTTCATTCTTCAGTTACCGTAAGCCAACCAACAAGGTACAAGATAGGTGTGAAAACTCCAGGTGATTTTAGTTGACTTTGACTAAGTTAATTGATCACTTTAATTATTACGAGAATTGCGTTTTTAGCATATATATGAACCAGCCCAAAAGATACACGGGGGCGACGGCCGATTCGCCCTAAAACCTTTTAAATAGCCCCCGTGAGCCAAGACAAGGGGGGGGGGGGGATTTTTAAAATTAAAACAAAAAATGTTCCTCAAAATAGCCCTCGTTAAAAAAAGTATTTTGGGGGTTGATATGAACTCTAAATATATTTCTCTTTTTTCAGGTTGCGACTGAGCTTGTGAAGAAGGTTGAGTCCCTTCCTCCTGCTGAGCACATCCCTCTGCATGCCACAGGCCTGGAACTTGCTCTCAAGGGCGTTGCCTTGACTACATTTGGGGACTACTTTAGAGATGATGCCAGCATCAGTAGCTTCAGGAAGGACTATGATCATGTGAGTACCATTTGGTTGACTTTAAGAAGAAATGGTTAATAAATTTGTTATACCTCTGGCTCTGCCAACAAAGTGGGGCAGGCATTATGTTTTTGGGTTGTCCATTCATAGGTCTCATTCTTGTAATCCTGTTATACCAAGAACCGGTTAACAGATTCCCACCAAACTTAGTATGTTTCATGTAGAGCTAATGAACTAATTCGACTTTGGGGTCAAAGGGTCATTTGACCATATCCCCCAATTAATAACAAATATTTCTCAAATTTAGAATTTAAATACAAGAAAAATGTGTCATTTTACGAAAAAAAAATTGTTTGCAGAAAGGGGCACCTTAACCTCCACTGGGGGCAATGCCCTATTTAATCTTCCTCTAATCTTCCTCCTTTTGGGGAATTTCAAGTGCGTTTCGATTAATTATATATCAAATTATTGTTTTGTAGGTGTGGAGTGACCTTGAGGAGCAGTTGAAGGGCAGCATGCAGGAACCTGGTAGTGAGAGGGAGAAAGAATTCAATGAAGGTAAATATACCACAATGCACATACTACTAGATACAGAAGAACATTTATGTAAGGTTTAATCAAGGTGGTAAATATACCACATTGCGTATACTACTAGATACAGAAGAACATTTATGTAAAGTTTATTCAAGGTGGAATATAACAAATGCTATGTCAGCCCATATGCCAAATGGAGGTATACATTTGACTTGACTTACTTGACTTAGGTGCGTAGGACGGCGTGTCCCCTTGCTCCCCGACGAGAAATCCTGCTCCATTCTGATCTATCCTGGGCTAGTTGTTCTGCCTCTTGTAGGGATAGACCCACATCGCACCGAACTTGGTCCTTCCATCTCGTAGGAGGGCGTCCCCGTGGTCTGCGTGCGTCGAAAGTCATTCTGGTATGCTTGGTATGGTAGGCGGTGATGCGGCATGCGTACCACATGGCCAAACCATTTCAGGCGACGTTTTGTTATTTCTTCACATATGGTGCTTGGGATGTTCAGCCTCTGTCTGATCTCTTCGTTCCTTATTCTGTCCATTAGGTGAACTCCAAGGATGGTCCGGAGGCACCTCATTTCAAATACCTCAAGCTTAGATCTATCTGATTTACGGAGGGTCCAGGATTCTGCTCCATATGTGGCAATACGGAGAATCAGGGCTCTGTAGATCCTGACTTTGAGTGTCCTTGAGATATCTTGGTTGGACCAGATGGCACTTTTCAGCCTTCCAAATGACCAGGCTGCCAGTCTTGTTCGCCTCTTCACATCATCTTCTATAGAAGGTACCATGCTGCCGAGAAAGACAAATGTATCCACTTTCTCGATGTTGGTGTTGTTTAGTGTAATAACTTGTTGGTCCTCTGTCATGATTCTGCATTTTGTGGCATTGATTTTCATTCCCCAACTTCTACATGCCTTTTCCAGTTCCCTTGTAGAGATTTGGAGGTTTTCAAATACAAGTTCCATGAGGGTGGTGTCATCTGCATATCGGATGTTGTTAGTACGCATGTCACCCATCTGTATTCCACTGTCTAGTTTTTAGATGTCCTTCGATCATCACAAATTCCAGGAATAGGTTAAAGAGGCTTGGAGAGAGGCGGCAGCGTTGTCGAACACCAGTTATGACATCAAACCATTCGGTAATCTTACCATTCACCATAACAGAGCATTTGCTTCGCTTGTACATGCTCTCTATAAGGTCAACTAAGGACTTTTCCACACCAATGGAACGTAAACATTTCCAGAGAGCTTCTCTCCAAATAGTATCGAATGCCGCTTTAAAATCAACAAAGTTCAAGTGGATTGGTATCTTTCTTTCTCTGGCCTTTTCGATGATCTGTCTGACGACAAACACAGCATCTGTGGTGCCTCTACAACTTCTAAATCTGCATTGTTCCTCAGTCAGATGATTCTCAATGGTTCCCTGTATTCTCCTGAGGACCATCCTACAGAATACTTTCCCAGGTATGGAGAGTAGCGTTATAGCCCTGTAGTTGGATGGGTCCAGCTTGTCTCCTTTCTTAAACACTGGAGTGATGAGACCCTTGCTCCAGTCTTCCAGGGTTTTACCTTCCAACCATGCTGCATTTATTATTTTGAGCAGGAGTTGTCTCATCGGATGTCCACCAGCCTTCAGGGTTTTGGCATCTATTTTGTCCCTACCACAGGCCTTGTTGTTCTTCAACAGTTTTATTGCTGCCTCTACTTCTTCAATTGTGAAAGGTTCACTTGGGTTATCTGTAGGTTGAGGGTCAGGTATGGTCTGAAGAGTATTTTCGTCCCTTGAAAATTGCGTGTTGAGGTGGCCGCTAAAATGTTGTTCCCAGCATTTCAACACTTCTGCAGGAGCCGTTTTTAAGATGCCGTCCTTGTTCTTTACGGCAGGTTGCATTTTGTCTCTTTCTCCAGATAGTTTATTAACCTTCTTGAAGAGCTCATGGCTGTTGTTCTTTGCGTGAGCAATTTCCATTTCTTCCACCTCTGCGTCAAGAATTTACTTCTTCCAATTCTTCACTTCATACTTGACCGTTTTATTGAGTTTTTTGTAGCTCTTCTTGTTGCGGGCCGAGGGATTGTTCATCACCAGGATTCTGGCTTTCCTCCTTTGTTAACAAGCCTTACAGACATCTTCTGGGAGACCTTTAACTTGTTTTGACCTTTTGAAGCCTACAACTTCTTCTGTGATGTTATTGGTTGTATCCCTGAATTGCTTCCACAGCTCATCTACATCCGTGTCCTGAAGCTGAAGTAGTGGTTGAAAGGCACCTCCAATCCTGGCTTTTAATGCTTCTGCTATGTTAGAGTCATTAGGTCTGCCAACATCTGACAATAGTTTAAATTCAAAATGCTAACATTTGACAATAGTTTAAATTCAAAATGCTAACATTTGACAATAGTTTAAATTAAAAATGCTAAAATTAATCAACATTTTAACCCGTTCCCTTTGAGTTTCTGAAATCCCCCATCGACTTTGTAAACAGCCCATCTGATTCCCGCAGTCAAGGGGTTAACTAAATTGCAAATTGATAATCACAATATATTATTACACATGAGATTTGACGAGAATGTGTCGATAATGGTAGTAATGATGATTACATTGTTTTGAATGATGTGTTTGTTAACAGCACGAGAGCGTCTGTACAGCACTATCCGGGATGCCATCAAGCATCGCCGGTCTGGACCTTCCAGCAAGGATGAGGAGCTGTTCATTGACGTCTTGCTCAAGTCTGATTATTACTCAGAAGCCACTCTTGAGTGTGATCTCCTTGTATACATGATTGGCGGCTTCCATACATCTGGAAATTGTAAGCTATCAATTAAAATTCTACCGTAGATCAAATAGAAGTTATGATAGTAATACATTTATAAAGGGCATTTTCCATGTAATTAAGCATTCAACTGCGCTGCTTTTGTACAAAGTACTGTGGCTATAGCCAAGCTGCTCTAGTAAGGTGCATCAGGCATTTCAAGGAATAAATTCCTGCCATGTCCCCATTTGTGTCCCCATTACTATGCAATTAGATAGACTGACCGTATTCTTTACTGGGCCCGACTAGATCAAGCATATAGCAAGCAAGAACAAAATAGATATCTGACTGACTGTGGCATTGTATTCATTCGACATTTCATTCGACATTTGCCTGCTTGCCCAGGCGGCAAGTAAGAATTTTTGCCGGGCAAATAAAATTTCATACATGGTTCGGATTGAGCTAACTAGAACAATAAACCTTTCTTCCTTTTCACAGTTGAATTCTTATTTATTTTTTTTAATTTTTTTTTTTTTGGGGGGGGAGTCAATTTTTTGTTCAGGCAAGTGCAATTTGAAAATGTATGATTTAACTTGCTCAAATGGGCAAAAAGAGGCAAAAGATAGTGTGGAGGCTTGCTATTCAGTTTGCTGACCACACATAATTGATAAGAGGGGAGAGGTTCTGCATAAGCCAAAGTCATGTGAATGGTATCACCAGGAAACAATCAATCTCTATGGATGTCAGACTGATTTTGATAATAAATTGTAACTTTGTTTTCACCAGTTTCTGTGTTCAATTTCTTAGTTTGTATTCATCCCCTCTCGTTCTATAGTGTTCTCATGGGTCCTCTACTACTTGGCCAAGGATGAAAAGATACAGGAGAAGGTCTACCAGCACGTGGTTGATGTGGTGGGAAAAACAGATGAGATCAGTATGGATGCCATTGCTGAAATGGAGTAAGACATTTATGAAGTTCCTGCTTATTCTTTATTTAATAATGTAGTTTATTTGGATGTTACTTACATATTTCTCTGTTCTTTTAACATAAATATACATATATTCCATCTGTTTTGTTGTTATGATTTATTTATAATTGCAATTCAACTATTAACAGCCAAAAATAAAACATCTACAATGAAAATAAGACCAAACTCAGTGATATATTTCTTTTCATGGGATAGTAGAGTTTTGGTATAGAGGGCACTTTCAAGAAATAATTTTTTTGTGAGGTAATGAAAAACTGAGTGTAAAATTTGAAAGAGCATACAATTCTAATGACAGATTCAACTTTGTTCGAAATCGGTTCAGAAACTGCTGAAATATCAATAAATATATCCGATCGGAATAAATCTGGGGCCCAGACTTATTCGATGATTTTTTTTTTTTTATCTAAAAAATGCATACACTTTTTCAAAAATTTACAAAAGAGGTTTTTAAATAGTTTTTGAAGATCTCTCCATCTAATCATTATTAACAAAACATCACATGCACAATTTTTAAAATTAAAAATGGTTGAAGCCAATGCTTTTTTAGAGAGTGCCCTTTTTTGTTTTAACAGCACTTTTTATGCCTCCGCAACGAAGTAGCCGGAGGCATTATGTTTTCGGGTTGTCCGTCCGTCCGTCCGTACGTACGTGTACGTACGTCCGTACGCCCCGTTCTCGTGATCGCGTTATCTCAAGAACCATGTGTTGGATTCTCACCAAACTTGGTTCATGTATGTATCTTGGGGTGCCAATGATCTGATTAGATTTTGGGGTCATGAGGTCAAAGGTGAAAGGTCACAGGGCTCATTATATATGCAAAAATAGCTTTTGATTGTGTTATCTCAAGAACTGATTGACGGATTCTCACCAAACGTGGTTCATGTTTGTATCTTGGGGTGCCAATGATCTGATTAGATTTTGGGGTCATGAGGTCAAAGGTGAAAGGTCACAGGGCTCATTATATATGCAAAAATAGCTTTTGATTGTGTTATCTCAAGAACTGATTGACGGATTCTCACCAAACGTGGTTCATGTATGTATCTTGGGGTGCCAATGATCTGATTTGATTTTGGGGTCATGAGGTCAAAGGTCACAGGGCTCATTATATATGCAAAAATAGCTTGTGATTGTGTTATCTCAAGAACTGATTGACGGATTCTCACCAAACTTGGTTCATGTATGTATCTTGGGGTGCCAATGATCTGATTTGATTTTGGGGTCATGAGGTCAAATGTCAAGGTCACATGACTCAATATATGTGTAATAATGCATCGTTCTCACGAACCGGTTGATGGATTAATTTCAAACTTGGTATGAGTGTAAATATTGGGGTGGCAATGATCTGAGTAGATTTGGGGGTCATGAGGTCAAAGGTCAAGGTCACAGGACTCAATATGTATGCAAAAATTGCTTGTATAATGGCAAAATTTCAAGAACTGAATGTCAGATTTCAATCAAACTTGATACCTGAATGTTTCTTAGGAAGCCAATGTAGCCATCAAAGTGAGGGGTCATATGGTCAAGGTCACAGGACTCAAAATATATGAAAAATATGTAAAAAATTAATTCAGTGCATGTTAATTTGGGCTTGATATTAAAAGCGCGTCATAGCGAAGGCATAATTTTCATCTATTTTTATGCCTCCGCAACGAAGTAGCCGGAGGCATTATGTTTTTCGGGTTGTCCGTCCGTCCGTACGTCCGTACGTACGTACGTCCGTACGTCCCGTTCTCGTGATCGCGTTATCTCAAGAACCGATTGACGGATTTTCACCAAACTTGGGTCATGTATGTATCTTGGGGCGCCAATGATCTGATTAGATTTTGGGGTCATGAGGTCAAAGGTCAAAGGTCACAGAGCTCATTATATATGCAAAAATAGATCGTGATCGCGTTATCTCAAGAAGGGATTGACAGATTCTGACCAAACTTGGTACATGTATGTATCTTGGGGGGCCGATGATCTGATTAGATTTTGGGGTCATGAGGTTAAAGGTCAAAGGTCACAGAGCTCATAATATATGCAAAAATAGCTCGTGATCGCGTTATCTCAAGAACGGATTGACGGATTCTGACCAAACTTGGTACATGTATGTATCTTGGGGGGCCAATGATCTGATTAGATTTTGGGGTCATGAGGTCAAAGGTCAATGGTCACAGAGCTCATTATATATACAAAAATAGCTCGTGATCGCGTTATCTCAAGAACGGATTGACTGATTCTGACCAAACTTGGTACATGTATGTATCTTGGGGGGCCAATGATCTGATTAGATTTTGGGGGTCATGAGGTCAAAGGTCACAGAGCTCATTATATATGCAAAAATAGCTCGTGATCGCGTTATCTCAAGAACGGATTGACTGATTCTGACCAAACTTGGTACATGTATGTATCTTGGAGAGCCAATGAACTGATTAGATTTGGGGGGTCATGAGGTCAAAGGTCAAAGGTCACAGGGCTCATTATATGTAAAAGTAGCTTGCGATTGGAAATATCAAGAACTGAATATCAGATTTCAATCCAACTTGATACCTGAATGTATAATAGGGAACAATTGTAGTCATTAGATTTTGGGGTCATGAGGGCAAAGGTCAAGGTCACTTATAGCTCATAATTGTGATACGTCAAGATCTAAAAGACAGAGTACCATCAAAATTGAGTTGACAAAATTAATTCTGTGTACATGTTGATTTGGGCTTGATATAAATAAAATGCGTAATGGCGGAGGCATCATTTTCGACTGCGCGCAGTCGAAGATCCATCTAGTTTTTTATGATAACAGGTTTTTTCCTAAGTCGTTTGTAATGTTATAAAGTAGGTGTTGGTTACTAAAATTCAGTTTTACTATGTTGACCAAAACAAGTCATACAATTTAAATATTCAGGGGATGACATGCAAAGACAAATGGTCACATAATTTGTAACTGTATTTTCAATTTTTGCAAATTTGTTTTTACATGGCCTAGTGACTATGAAGAGGACACCATGATCCTGCAGAAAAAGCAATGCCACAAATTGTCTTTCTTACTACTAACTCTGGCAGAATGGAATCTCTCAAGCCACATCAATCATTTCAGGCACATTTGAGTAAAATAAAATAAAGTAAAAGTAAAAAAAAATTGTCCACAAGCTTCCCAATTAAATGCATCTAACCCCTGCCTGTCTTCAACAGTATATCCCACTGGTGAAATTTGTTTGCAGTATATACAGCAGAGCTGCCAAGTCTCCCTGATTTGGCAGGAGACTCCCTGGAAACAGATTAATGCATCAGATTTCATCAGCCAATCTCCCTAATTATTGTTATATAATTGTCTTTAGGATGTAAACTATGCATTTGATAGATATCTCCCTGATTTATGATGAAATTTCCTGATACAGAAGGAGAAGAAAACACTTTAAATCATATTTTGTTTGTCTTTCCCAGTTACTTGCGGCAGGTGATTGACGAGACTCTTCGCTTATCCATCTTGGCTCCGTACGCGGCCCGCTTCCAAGACTTTGACGTCACACTCGGAGGGCATGTCATTCCAAAAGGAGTAAGATTTAAAATTTATTTTGGCAGCACTTGTTTCAAATTCTTGCTGTTAGACAGGAATTATTCACTTATCAGTAAACAGTAATGGAAACAATTCAAGCATAATTGGCTTCCTTTCAAAGATAAATGAATGTCATATTATGGCCAAATTATGAGCCAAGATGTTAAAGGTATATAGTAACTTTGTTGACAAGTGCAAAAAGTGATGAGTGATTAATAAAAATTTGTATTGGAGTAATCTGATACGTCCACAAAGTAATGTGTGAAAATTTCACGTTAATTGGATGTTTTTTGGCTGAGATATGAGCGAAAATGCAAAGTGATATTCACTATTCTCATTGCACTTACTTTGTACACAGCTTAATCCTGTAGTAGTAAGTGTTTAGAGTGTTTACCTCCCGGGACTCGTGATAACTTTTCGGGCGAGTCCCGGGTACCCACAATTTATCCAGTTAATTTTATTTGTTGATTTCGCGAACGGCATCTCACGCCGCTGGGAAAACATGTTCACTCAAAAGTAGTGACAAAAATGCAGCGCATTTATGACAATAAATCATCTTCTAGAATACAGCAAATTTGTAAATCAATTACACTTTTAGCATTTCTGACATGATTTTTACGGAATTATGGTAACATACTATTCAAATTTACCTCGATTATGAAATTTCTGACGAAAATAGGACATAAATGACCTTGGTGACCGATCTTTTCTTCAACACACTTCGGCGAATTTGATAGTCATAGGCATAGCGCCGCTATTTTTGGCTATTTTCTGCCAACTAGCGTCATTCGTTTACAACTTGCGGATTGTCATTGTGTACATGTAATGAATCGATGACTCCGATACAATTTCATTTTCCATTCGTATCACGTAGTTCAACTTCATGTGCAAGCGCAGCAGCGAAAAATGCATACATGTGTATACAGGATTGCAGTGCATGCAACAATCGATCCGATGCGAATCTTACCTGGCGCTGTTTTATCCTTGTTTTTGTGCACATTTTTTCTTTATTGTTCCCATTCTCGAAAAGTGAAAGCGCATAGCCTTTTCACACCAGAAAAGAAAATGACAGTGGGCAGATAACTCTGGCGTTCAAAGAGGGGACTTTTGCTTCATTTTCGGGTATCGAGTATTGATTTTTGCGCCCGGGACTCAACATTTTTCGGCGGGACTCGGGTACCCGTGTCTCACCAACACCACTATTTTGTAGACAATTTCATATCTGAATACTTCAATCGTAAATATCTTTTGAACAAAATGGAAATTCGACAAACCGAAACCTGTCCTGTGCTTTTTTTGTTAATATGAATATGAATATGATTAGGTATGAGAGAACCACTAGAGTTCCAAATAAGTTTTGAGGATTTTGACAATGTTACTAAGTCCCTTTAAGTGCTGTTTTATCTGCTGGTATATGATCACTTCATCCCTTACTGATAATTTGCAATTCATGGACTTACTTTCTGAATCAACTTAAATCACTTTCAACTCTAGAGGTTTTTTCAGACATCCCGATTGCTATACCGGTGCTCAACCATCAAGCCACAAAGACCCTTAAATAGTTTTCTCTGAGTGATGTGCAAAAGTTTAATGATTAAAAAAAGGTTTATATATGACTAAGACTATACAAGCAATGAAAAGGTTTTCATGGGAATGTCACCAATTTGGAACTTGTCTATAGAGGTCACATTTTCTACATTGGCCACTATTTTTGTTTCACTTAGGTTGCCACTATACACAGGTTTGACTGTATTATTTTGTGATGTTTCCCATGTTTGCCTTTTCTCAGACTCCTGTTGTCCATGCCCTGGGCGTGTCACTGCAGCGGGAAGACTCCTTCCCTCAACCAGATGTGTGAGTACTTGTAACATCAATTTAAGTGATCCTTTGCTTTGTCAATTTCAAGTTGATTTGGGGTTCAACTTATATTTTGTACAATGAGAAAGAAAAAAAAATCAAACCCAGGAAAAACAAGGAAATACATAAGATTTTCTTATTTATATTATTTTTAAATTATTATTTTGGGGTTTTATTTCATTTTGTGTAATAATAAATGCTTGTCACATGTATTTCATATTCAAATTGAAGAGTTTTGCATCTTTCAGAATTGCCATGCATCTTACACACAAAAGAATGGGAAACTGCACTTTTGCGTTTTTGTGTGTGACATGTGACTTTAAAATCCATGTGACAACACAACCGTAATCGCGCCGGGTGTAAATTTGGAATCAAAATATGTCAAAGACTAAAGAAAAAAGTCACATTATGACACGTTTCAGTTGAATCACAAAAATTGTGTGGGGGGGGGGGCTAATCAGTCCCCTCCCCCCAGTCTTTTAACCCTAACCAGGCCGGGGGGGGGGTGGAATCCACCCCCCCTCGACTTTTCGCGTGATAATTCTGCAACGCGCGCAGGTATTGCCGCGCGACTTCATGAGTTTTTTCATTGAAGTCTTGCGCAACTTTTGAGACCAAATTTGCGACGACCGGGTATATGGTTCTAAAGTCACGTGACCTTTTGTAAGTGAGCGTTGGCCCGAAAATCGCCAAATTTTGTGATTTGTGTACAAATCCTATGGAAATTTATTTTTTCCTATAATAGACAAAACCTTCATTATTTTTCATTCTAATCACTGCAGTCATTTAATTTTGGGCTAAAAGTTGTTGAATAATGGTTAATAATTTATTCCATCAAAAAAATAATAAAAAACAAAAGTAAAAAAACAAAGAAATACATAAGAAATTCAAAAAACAAAGAAATACATAAGGAAATTTTTGATGTTGAAAACCTGATAATTAGGTCATAAAGAATATTCATGCACAAAATTAGCATATTCTGAGCCATATTTAGTGATTTATTGACAAAAAGGGGATTTTTGCATAAATTTGCATAATTAATTCGAAATTGATTTTTTTTTTTTTTTTTCTTTTCAAAAAACTAACAATGCAATCTTGTAGATTATGTTGCAATCTATCTGTGTGCCAAATTGTGTGGCGGCCGCGCGTTCGGCGACCGAGATCTCAGGGGGGGGTGGAATCCACCCCCCCCCCGGGTATAGCTTAGCCAAAATAACCCGGCCTGGTTAGGGTTAAGACATTGATTTAACATTCTTATTTCTCTCTTTCTATCACAACCCAGCTTCAACCCCGACAACTTCTTACCTGAGAATGTCAAGAAGCGTCACAGCGATTCGTTCCACCCATTTGGTTTCGCGGGCCGTCGCGTGTGCCCCGGAAAGCAGTTTGCGTATAAGGAGATTTCAGTGTTCCTGGCATGCTTTCTTCGGTCCTTCAAGGTCAAACTGGTGCCAGGTCAGGAGGTGGAGTCTGTGCATGGGCTTGTAACACATATGGCTAGCAAGGATGGTGGTGATGTTTGGGTCACAGTGGAGAAACGCTAAAAACAGGCATGATATACACATAAACCTACGATTGAGCTTCAAACCACCAACTTTTCATTGATTCTGAATTTTACTTTCCCAACCAGGCAGTCAAATATGATAAATTTATACTTGCTAAAATGACCATTTAGGGATTTGCATATTCTTGAATCTTCTCAAAGCTCAGATCTGATGAGCCCTTTAAGTCTGGTCTCTGTTTCATAAAACCTGCCCAGTCATTGTAACACCTAGATCAACAGCCAATCAACATGGAGCATTGCAGCTGTTGCCATTGCGGTAGTTTATCCAATAAGTGGACACTTGCAACAATTGCAACAGTTTTATGAAACATTGCCTAGTACAGTTTCCAAGCAGGGTTTGATGCCTGGGAGTGTTTCACAAATGAACTTAATGTAACTTAGATTTAAAAATTATGGTAATGCCATTTGTAGCCTTGGCCGGAATGGAATATATTCAGAAGAAAAAATGCTAGTATTTCAGACTTTTCATAAATTTACATCAAGGACATGAAATGTCCTTGATAATAGAAAATATTAATGATTTTAAACAACATTTTATGCCTTTTTATAGAACTTTTACAAAATTTGATCAAAGAAACTAACTGCTTTCCAACTTTAATAATAGAGTTAAGTTCAACTTAGGATCTTTGTGAAACACCCCCCTGCAGTGTTTAACATTCTGATACTAAATGGCAGTTCCATGTACTGTTAGTGCTCATACTAGATGATAATGAGGCTTTCATCTTCAAACAAATATCTCAGTTACTGAACTATTGTATCTGTCTATAATGTAATGGTCACAATTTTCCTCTTGCCTTTAAACCCGTTCAAGACTTATTGATTTTTCTTTAACATGCATTTTCTAAAGACCCACACCTAAGTATTTTCGGGACCATCTATCTAGAGATAATACTTTAACCCATTCAGGACTGGTTCTGAAAGTAATCAGGCTGTGTTCTATGGAGAATGCATGTAATACCACAATCAGTCAGTTTTCAATTGGTTAGTGTTTTAATAAAGTTTTGATAGCCATGAGGCTCAGAGTACTATGAGTAGTGAAATATTGTTTATGTAGATAATGTAATGGTCAAAATTTTGCTCTTGCCTTTTAAAGGCCCATCTGGTATCTATTTAAACATGGTGCAGTATCTTACCAAAGTATATCAAAGTATATGGCTGGAATTCACAAAGGAGGTTTGTGTAAACCATGGTCTACATCTATGGAGTGCCATTTGTTAACTGATGGAGAAAGAATGTAAACTCGTTACTTGTTAACAATGTTGATGCTACACATTTGCTAAAGGTATACCAAATGAATGCCTGTCTTCTCAGATGGTGTAATTTGCTGGTTAGCAAGCACTACAGTGATTAGAAATTAGCAATTGTTTTCACATGTCTACAAGCAGCACTTCATAGATGTAGATCATGGTTTATGTTAACCTCCTTTGTGAATTCCAGCCTATATGTTTCAGTAGCCATGACTACTAAGATAAGTGAAATCTACAGTAAGGGCTTCTGTTGGTATAGTGGGTTTTACCAAGGGTTTTACTTTGACCACAGTTTGTTATGTTATGTCAGATTATCAGATAACGTATATATATGTTAACATTTCATTTATTATTATTTCTGTAAAATTGTTCCTTTCTTTTTCATGCATAGTTAAAGTTAATTTGGATTTCCCAACTTGTTTTTCTGCTTGTATAAACACATATTTTGCTTATTTGTTATGCATAATGCTAGGACTAGTCATGAAGATAGGCTTTTGCTGGGTTTTAAATAATGCATCCATTAATTAGTGTTCATAATCTTACTAGATGCATTTATATTCATATAGTAACGAATGATATCAAATATCAATTGACTCACTCAAAGATAATCTAGAAAATTATCTTTTCAAACAACATTATCAGTCATAGCTCAAACCCCTCTCTATTTCTATACTCTGTATACTCTACTTCTTTTCTAAAGCGCTTAGAGGCTTGTCTGCATTAAGCGCTATATAAATTTGTCATATATATTATATATTCATTTTCACAGAAAAAAAACAATCATAGAATAGAGAGCATTATTTAGTATGACATCATTTTTGTTTATGTTTACCCAGTTTTTAGCATTTATTTATATCTATAGAACAACCAATGCAAAGATGAGAATGCGGATCTGATAATAACACATTTTTTTTTTCTTCAAAATGTATGCCTTATAAAAAGAACTGTTACAATGATTTTACAAAGAAACTAACAGCTTTCCATAATAGGTCCAACTTAAGTTCAACTTTGAATCTTTGTGAAACACCCCAATTATCTTCTCTATGCCCATGAACTGCTTGGAAGGAATGCTCCCCAGTGAGTGGAGATGGTGCACACAATGTGTGCTGGTTGGCATTGTATCCTATGACTGGGGTATTAATAGTGTAAAGCGCTTAGAGATGATATTGTATCATATTAGGGGCTATATAAATTGGAACAAATTATTATTCCTTGTTCATTTCATGTTATTGCTGTATATTTGACCTGTGTTACTTATAAATAAGAAGATGTTTTCAAATTCCAGAACATATCATGGAGTTGAGGTTGTGTACATAATGTATAAATTATCTGTGGTAGATGATATATCGGATGTAAATCATGAAAGGTAAATGAGCCTTTACAATTGATACATATATAATAATATTTGCCCAGCTTTACATAAGTGGGATAGAGGTTGAAAGTAGTGTGTCCTTCTTTTCCAGGCATCTTCAAGTTGAGTAAACCAGTCTAAACCAGTCTAAACCAGTCTAAACCAGTCCAACTCTCAGGATCATTTCCTATCTACACTTGCCTTTATAGCGGGCAGTTTTCAACAGTCTTTTACATTTATTCATTTCCTACATCTATTCTGAGAGAAAAAAATGGTTCATCAACCATTTATTATTTCAAGCTCTTAAAATCAATATGATTCCAATATAAAAGATTTGTTCAAGTCCTAGTCTTCTCAGAAAATTGCTCTTTTTCTTTCATGTTAAGACGATTATTTCTCAATTGTTGAATGTTGCCTTGCAAAAGGAGGACAGTAGGCTATCTATAAAAAATTTAAAAAACGTTTCTATCTGACCAGTGCCAATTCGGCACATATGACAGCCCCGGCCCTTAGTCGGATTATGTAGACCTAGGTCACACATCACATCTACTAGACTACAACAAGTACATGTATCTTTATTTATGAACTTTACATAAAACATATGTACTTATATATAATATGGAACAAATATTTCATAATTTTATATATAGGAATATATGTATTATTTTGAAAATGCAAACACAAAATCACAGCCCCCCCCCCCCCCCCCCCCCCAAAGGTATTGGAAGCTACTACAATTAGAAGATGTGGGATTTAGATTTTTTTATGGGCTTCTAATGGATTTTTAAAATTTGCAAAATATGGAAGTATTTAACCAAGAAAGAAATCATTATGGCACATTTATGGCTTTAATTTAAATGTAAATTGAAAATTTAATTTCTCAGAACGATTTCGGCACATACATATGATAGCCTTATTTCCTATGTTTGTTTTCTTTTGTTTCGGGACACTGTACAGAGTGTATAAAAAAAAGGTAATCGAAGTTCAAAGGTCAATTATTTCAAAATTAGATATGTTCACACCTTAAATGAGATATGGATGTAAAGGGCAACTTCTTAGCTTTAATTTGATACCTTTTCTGAATCAACAATGTCACGCATCGCTGAGTTCTTCGCCGTTGAAGATGACAGGTGCAAAACCCACTTTTTGCAAGTTTGGGCTTATGAATAGATTCTTGAAATGAGTGGTGTCACATAACTCTTAGGGATAAGTTATCATTTTGGTGCTAAAACATCCACTTCGTGTCAACTGCGGCCCTGCAAATCATCCAGATCACGGGGAGATGTAAACACCTTGTTCTTTAAATATCCAAATATTAAGAAGTCAACAAAAATTAATCAGATGACCTTGGTGGCCATTCCATCTCATTTGTTATCGCAATGACCCTTTCCCCACTGTCAGAGCTCCCCTAGTCCATCTGTGACAGGGCACTGTCCTGAATCTGTCTAAATACTCCTCGCACCTGTTGCATCTATGTCTGGTTGAAATTATGAGAATGTATCATTTTGAAATGATTGACCTTTGAACTTCAATTACCTTTTTTTTAATACACTCTGTAGCCTATATATGAATATCATTGAACTTTGTAATTGCTGTATTGTTTTCATTCCATTATTTGAATTCATTATACAAATTATTTATGTAACATTGCACATAAATAAATAAACAGATGCCTTAATTTAAAAATATGACTTCATGGGTTGCATTTTTCTTATTTTCTGATAATTAATACAACCATTTCTGATAATAAGTGCAGAAGCCTGCCTAGAAGTGGGCCTAAAATCATGAAAGACCATAATATATGTCCAATGGCCCTTTTCACTTTTAGCCTGTTATATCTTTTTGGATATTGGTAGGCAGAACAATTATTTTGATGTTTACACGATAAAGACTATGGTGACGGTGGTAGTGGTGATGATGACATAATTTATGTATTTCCGGAGCCTGGAGCTATTCAAAGCAACAAGCCAAAAAACAAAAATTAAAAGGCTGTGTGTGTGCGTTGGGGGGGGGGGGGGGCAGTAGCCCCCCTCGCCATGCCACTGTACGTGCCAACCCCCCCCCCCCAAAAAAAAAATAAAAATAAAAAATAAATAAATAAATAAATAAATAAATAAATAAATTAAAAAATTTTTTTTTAAATGTAATTAATTAATTAATTTAAAAAATAAATAAAAATAAAAATAACAAATTATTTCCTACCCGTGGTTCAGTTGGAAAAACAAATGTGGGACATCAACAGCAGCAGCAACAACGACGAATTACAACCCTGAATGTGTCGAACCCCCTCCCCCCTCCCTTTTTCCGAGTAGCATAATTTAAATCGATGAAAATCATGATCGATTCTGAAATGAAATCAGCGCTATTTATAGCCAGGCCCCCCCAACTCAAAATGGAAGTTGGTCAATTTACAAGAGAAGACAAGTTGCAAAATCTATGTTAATGAGACTGGCTGCCATGGTAATATTAGCGTAAATTCATTTATAAGAATGCGCGGACGCGAACTTCACAATTATCACGCACAAATTTATGTGTATGCTGCTGTTATGACGTCACAATGAAAAACAATATTTTGCTCCTAGTAGGGAAATCCCCCGTTTCTTGACTGCGCAATTAACTGAATGAAATCGCGTAACTGTTAGTATCCTACAGCGCGTAACTAAAATAATAGAGATGAATTAAAATACTTAGCGTCTTTGGTATTAGCCTATGAAGCGCATTAATTTTGCAGAGAAGTGCGTGTTTAAATGACATGGCAACTGCAACACAAATGAGTGCGCAATGCGTAATTACTTTAGCTTTTTGCGTAATGTGTTATTTTATCCAATGAATCCACGTCTGGTAATTTATTCAAATTAACAAACTCTGACGTACTACCTCATTTGCATGGACTCAACAACTTATTTTCAAAAACCTGCTGCTGAAGGCGTGGCCTATCTCTGTGGTTAAAACGCTATATGAATATTCAGTACTTCTAGTATTTCTGTAATTTGTATCTGTGTTTATGAGCTAGCTAGCTGAGCTGCCGCGCCCTCTGGCCGGCCACGCCCACTCGGCCGCGTATGTATGTACCGTACACGTACGAAAAATCACGTGTAGGTACGGTATGCCGATGCATATGCCGCATGCATTAATATTCAGCACATTCATTTTGCCCGTCGCCCGACCGATCAAGAGTTTCAAGACCCTTTTAGTTACACTTTGTCACCATTATGTCGGTAAGTTATAGCAATATTGCTTTGATGAAAGCAATGTGTCCTTATCATGTTTATAACCTAAGTGATGAGAGCTTCATTCGTTACTCATCTATAATTTCCTTTGCGAAATAAACCAACTTCTAATCTAACACTACAATAACGGACTGTGCTGAGTGAGACTGAGTGAGAGTAGTAGGGAGTGGTAACATTGTCCGACGTGTACGCTTCTGTGTTGGCAGATGTCTGGGGCTTGATTTTGAGGAACGTTTGTAATAATAATAATACTATATGTCTAGCCTAGACTCTAGAGACAAGACTATTAGAATTGAGTTTGAGACACAATGACTAATGCAGTATTGTTGTAGCATTTATTAACATAAGTATGTATACATTTTTTCTGGGGCAAACATGGGCGCTAATTAGTTCAGAAGAACATTTCATCAGTTCATGTCTGTACGAGACGTGAAACATTTAATTTATCATTCTATCATTTTTGTTTTTCCTTTCGATTTCTTTCTTCTCTTCCCCTACTATTCCATTTATTTCTTCTCTTCCCCTTCTATTTTATTTATTTCTTCTCTTCCCCTTCTATTCCATTTCTTTCTACTCGATTCTCTTCCCCTTCTTTTCCATTTCTTTATTATCTTCCCCTTCTATTCTATTTCTTTCTTCTCTTCCCCTTCTATTCTATTTATTTCTTCTCTTCCCCTTCTATTCTATTTCTTCTCTTCCCCTTCTATTTCGTTTCTTTCTTCTCTTCCCCTACTATTCCATTTCTTTCTTCTCTTCCCCTTCTAGTTCTATTCCATTTCTTTCTTTTCTCCTATTCTATTTATTTCTTCTCTTCCCCTTCTATTCTATTTCTTCTTCTTTCTTCTCTTCCCCTTCTATTCCATTTCTTTCTTCTCTTCCCCTTCTATTCCATTTCTTTCTTCTCTTCCCCTTCTATTATATTTCTTTCTTCTTTTCCCCTTCTATTCCATTTCTTTCTTCTCCTCCCCTTCTATTCTATTTCTTTCTTCTTTCCTCCTTCTATTCCATTTCTTTCTTCTCTTCTATTCCAATTCTTTCTTCTCTTCCCCTACTATTCCATTTCTTTCTTCTCTTCCCCTACTATTCCATTTCTTTCTTCTCTTCCCCTACTATTCCATTTCTTTCTTCTCTTCCCCTACCCTACTATTCCATTTCTTTCTTCTCTTCCCATTATTTCTATTCCATTTCTTTCTTCTCTTCTCTTTCTATTCCATTTCTTTCTTCTCTTCCCATTCTATTTCTATTCCATTTCTTTCTTATCTTCCCCTTCTATTCTCTTCTCTTCCTCTTTTCTTATCCCCCTGTCTTATTCCTCTTCATGTTTCTCCCTTCTTTGGTAACAAAGTGGCTGTAGGCAGGCATACATTTTCCTTCACTGGCCCATTTGGGCAAGTAAAATGATACATTATCGGAATTTATTTATCCAACCAGAAAATGTACTTGTCCACTCTACTTCTTGATAAGATATACAATGTAAGGAATTACATTTACTCTTGTAATTGACCAGTAATTTATTTACCAAAGTAAACCATGAACTTGCCCGACAACAATTTGTACAAGTTTCTCCCTAGCAAGGGGACATTGCTAGTGTTGAGTCCTGCCATAGGCATTGTGTTAGTATGGGTTGTCTGTCCAGTGCATGGAGATCTAATTCAGACTCTTTATTCTATAAATCAAAATCAATTAGAAACAAATTGATCCTTTTTCTTCTTTATGCAACTTATAGTGCATGTACCTTCACAACTCAGATTGGTTTACCATTGTATGTGTACCTTGTGATTCACTAAATCAACATAATGATAGTCAAAGTTCATTGCCATATCCATTAAGCTATTGTTACATCATTGGCAGTAAGCACAAATAATGATAATAGATTGAAATCTTAATTGTCTCCAATACCCCTTAAGTCAATGACTATAGATATGGGTAATTAGTTTGATATTGTATGATGAACAGTGTACAATTGGAGAAGGAACAATGAATTACATGTGAATAAAAAGAACCAGCATGTGCTAAAATAGCAGGCAACATTTATGGATAGCATTTCCTGTATTAGTTCGGTGTTTCAAGTATCCTAAAATTTATTGTTAAAGTTCAGTTTAATAATTGTTCAGTCTATTCATTTCATACACTACCAAAGTAATGTAATTGACAATTAGTCAAGTACAACGTAGGAATTACTTTTTTTTTCTTGGGGGCTACTTTTTCAATGGCCTCAAAAAATCATGTGGCTACTTTTTGAAAATTGGGGGCTACTTTTAAAATATCATTTTGTTTTCTTCAAATTTTCGAGATGTATGATAAACTATGCTGACAGGTATACATGCCTGCAGGTAGGGCTTGAAATTGCCGAACATTTCGTTGTGAGAAATGTACCAGAAATAATGCATTGACGAAATTAACAGTTATAAACAATCTTAAAATAAGTATATCCCTAATATTTCTTACTTTGGTGCCCATTTCTCCTGCACAAATACGATTTTGGATTGTATTTCATGACAGCTGTCCGCCGATTCGCATGTGATTTTTACTATAGCTGCCTGCATGAATGTGCATGATAGCATTGCATTGTATTGCATGCAATGGGCACAACACAGTACACTGCGGTGTGGCTTTATTTGGGCTTGTTTCTAGCCATCATGTGATATTGTCTACAAAGAGATCAATCACTTTTAATGCACTGCCACTTGCTTGAAAATAGCCAACATACAAACTTTGCCCAGGATTAACATTTCTCTGGCAGTTGAGCAGAGATGTTACGGGGGACACCAGGCGGTGATGACTGGTGATGAACACTGGTGCTAGCGGGGGCGACTTTTGGCGGAATGGTGGCCCCTTGAAGTAAGATTTTTCAGATTTTAGGGGGCTATTTTGAGACTCACGGGGGCGAAATCGCCCGTCGCCCCCGTGTATTTCCGATGCTGGTCAAGTATGAGAGAAGCTATTCCCTGATTGTGAGCTACGTGTACATATTACTATTACACAGTCTTACATTGTGTCTAAGTGAATGTGTCTAAGTGCATTGCCATTGGGCAATGGTTTTATTTGACAGAACTTGTATGGTATCTTTACAGTGCAAAATGCAATAATGAATAGCTTTGTAAGTTTGTGTGCATATTAAGCAAATAACCATTGACTGGGAGGGTGATGGTAAAACTATACATGCCATGGTGATCTGCGAAGGTACCACTGGCGTACTGGTGGGGGGTCATGGGGGGGCGCTTGACCCCCCAAATAAATTCAAATCATGGCTTTTATCTAATTCGATAAAAGTGATTGAAAGAAAAGAGTATTTCTTTAGACAAGAAAACTCAGATCTTACTTCATGTCAAGTCAAATTTCCTTCCCAAGTATGCACCAGATTGCATAATTTCAATTAAAACATTGCAAAAGCACATTTACCGTGCACCCACCTACCATCACACCCTCCCATCACCCTTCCCCCTCTCGGTTATCGTTTCACTCCCTCGGGAATCGGTCTTGAATGTATACGTCTGGAATACAATGTTCATGTTTTGTCATAAAATAATGCTTTTGATGCACTGTTTGAACTGAATATGTCACTTTGCGAATATTATTTTGGGGGTGCATTTTTGTTTTTCTTCACGAATCAATCATAACCTCTTCTGGTTAAGAATCATGACGATGATGACGCACTAACGCACCCCGGGGGCGGGGTGGGGGGGGGGGGGTACTCACGTATATTGGGTATACGGGGATGTGCCGCTGGGAAGGGTGACTTTTACAAGAAAGATCCTTAGACATGGGTCCCATTTTCATTTTAAAAATCCTTAGACATGGGTCTTTTTTTTTCATTTATTCCTTTCCCCTCTTTTCTCCCTCATTGTTCCGGGATTTTGGGATTTGCCGATGTGAAATTGCTAAAATGTTCAAGCTCGCTCCGCTCGCTCGCATACATGATATTTCACAACCTCGGGTGTTATATAACGCCATATCATAAGTAATAAAACGAATATACCCATACAATATTGAAACAAATGACAATTTTCCGATGTTAAATTGCTAAAATTTTCAAGCTCGCTCCGCTCGCTCGCATACATGATATTTCACAACCTGGGGTGTTATATAACGCCATATCATAAGTAATAAAACGAATATACCCATACAATATTGAAACAAATGACAATTTTCCGCTGTGAAATTGCTAAAATTGTCAAGCTCGCTCCGCTCGCTCGCATACATGATATTTCACAACCTCGGGTGTTTATATGTTACCCTTCATAACGCCATATTGTAAAAACGAAGATACCTATACAATAATATTGGAACAAAAAATGTTCCGATGTGAAATTGCTAAAAATTTCAAGCTCGCTCCGCTCGCTCGAATAAATGATATTTCACAACCTCTAGTGTTTATATATAACCCTTCATAACGCCATATCAAAGTAATAAAAACAAATATACCCATACAATAATATTGAAACAAATGGCAATTTTTTCGCTGTGAATTTGCTAAAATTTTCAAGCTCGCTCCGCTCGCTCGCATTATTAATATGTATGCAAATTACCGCATCATAATTGAAGACTATTCACTGTTTTCAATCATTTGAAAAATTGAGAATTTCACCTCCGATATGCACCAGATAGCTCCATTCTATAGTGTAAAAATTACCCTCCCCCCACTCGGTCGCTTCGCACCCTCAATGTATACACTTTCGCCCTCCCTAGGAAAATACCCTGGCGCCGCCCCTGTAGTATGGTACAGTTCACTAATAATACAAAAATGTATCCAAAAAATGCAAAATGATTGGCCATTGTTTTATATTACAGCTAAAAAATGTAATATTTAAAGTTCGAAATCCTCAGACATGGGTCCATTTTTCACAAAAAATCCTTAGACATGGGTCCATTTAAAAAAAAAAAATCCATAGACATGAGTACCTATTTACAGCAAAAGGACCCTTGGATGTGGGTAAGGGTTGGGAGGTCTCAGCCGCACAACCCCGTCCGACTATAATCTGAGTACCCCCCCCCCCCCCCCGGGTTAACGCACATTATACTAAATGTCGTATAGTCAGAATTTCCTTTCCAGGTACATGTATGGACCAGATTGCACAGTTTCAAGTGCAAAAATGCAAAAGCTCCCTACCGTGGGAGGGGGGACACCCCCATCCCACCCCCACCCCCTGCTCACTCGCTTCGCTCCTTCGCAGTGGCGGATCTACGGGGGGGGGGGGGGGGTTTAGGGGGTTTAAACCCCTCCCCTTGGGCTGCCAAGTTAAATTTGTGATGTGGAAAACATCACTTACAGGGGGTCAAAATAGCAAAAAAAATCGCCGCTTCGCGGCTCGTGGACGATGCTCCGCATCGTCATTGGTTCAAACCCCCTTAATAATAATAATATATTACATTTGTATAGCGCTTAATACAATGTTTCTAAGCGCTTTATTATTACCCTTGGTCATCATCTCAACTCCCTGTGGAGCATACTAGCCCAGCAGCCCACCGGGCGCTGAAGGCTAATTAACACCCGACCAAGTACCCATTTATACTCCTGGGTAGAGAGCAGCAATGTGGATTAATTGTCTTGCTGAAGGACAAACGGAGTGTGCTGGGTTCGAACTCGGGATCTCGAGATCAGAAAGCGCGCGCTCTACCGATCTTGCCACACCACGTCACACTTAGCAAAAAGACATCACTTACAGGGGTTCAAAATAGCATCGTCATTGGGTCAACCCCCCCCCCCCCCTTAGCAAAAAAAAAGCTCTTTCGCAATATCCGGTGGTGATACGGATTTGGTTCTGCCCCCCCAAATGTTTTTGCTCATTACGCCACTGGAAGGTACTATCATGCCGAGGCATAGCCAAGGCATGATAGTACCTTCACAGATCACAGAGGCAACATACATGTACAGTATATAGTTTGCATCCATCACCTGAGTAAGGAGATTTGGTTAAATTTGATTTATATCCCTCATATTATTTTGTTCACAAAAAGACCTATAACCAACAAAAATGGCCCAAAAGTGGGGAATATTGAGCAATTGATGGATTATTTTATTTTTATTTTCTCAATCCTGCACACGTGCAAGATGCATGATGACGACATTCAAAGCCACTAATTGCATTGTCTTTTTAATAAGCGCATTAAAAAAAAGTAGTTTTTGGCAAACTTTGTGCACCAATGCACTACCATTCTACGCATTTTACGCGTGCAAGCGTACTTGCACATGCACAAGTGATCTGATTTGCTGCCTCTGCGCACTGGGTTGCCATGGAGGCAAAACAATTTGTAAACGTTTGCTGATTCCTAATTTACAGATTTTTAACAACGTGTCCTATAAGGATTACATGTTGTATGCGTATCAGCAATTTACTAACAGACCCTCGGAAGAGCCAAAAAGTTTGTTACCCCTGACAAAAAAGGTACTATCAAAGTGCTATATACAGTACCTCTCTGGGCTATGTTGAGATCGTGTATGGAAGAAATTATACTTGAACATGTGACAGCATTTCGACCAATCACATAGCTAGAACATTCTTATGAGGGATATAAGTGTTGTTAGCTTAAATACGAGAGTTTTTAGTGTCCAAATTAAATTACTGGTTGCTAATGGCACCTGGGAACTCCTGAAGATGTTCAACTTAACCAGCAAAACTTCCATCTAAGAAAATGAACTCATCAGTGTGTCAACATGAAATAATTGAATTGAATTGCATTTGTTTCCACTTTAAAAATGTGTACATTTTACATTTGGTGGTGTAGCCAAAAGGACCCAATGGTTTGTCATAAAAGGCTCCATCTATAACAGCTTTTGATACTGTAACAAGACATGACATGTAGTTCATTGTTTCATTGTTACAAAATATAGGATAGACGTAGTAGCAATAAAATAAGTAAATTATGAATACATTTTCATACACTATACACCCAACCAGAGTATGACAATCTAGACGGGAACTGAAATGTGAAATTTGTATTCTTAATATTTTAGATTATGTGCAACTTTTACCCAGGTTTAATTCTTTATTTTTTCTTGAAATTTAGGACATGCCAGTGCCACCATTGATGTGAATATGGATATTCTCTTTTCTGCAGATATTTAGTAGTTTGAATTTGTCAACCAGATGTACGTACTGTGTCATCTTGTAAATGCTTTGTGCACAGTGCATACTGCAAACTGGCTCAGTGTTATGTATTATGCAGTGCACACAAGCTAGCCTCGTTCAAAATGCTGATCCACAGTGTCGCATCCCAATGCTTGGAAATGTTTAATATTTGTGAACGTCTATATACAGCCTTGGCAACAATTATTAGACCAAGCACTTTTTGAACAATTTGTTCTAAGTTTTATGCTATTCTGTCAATTTTATGATATTTTAAAGACAAACTAGTTAATGATATACCCAAAAGGGTATCCTCAATTGTTTTAGTGATACCTACCACATATTGCATGCCTTCAATTTGATCAAAAACATGAATTTTATACAAATTGTATGGGGTTTTGTCCATTCCTTCCATGTACATTAAAGGTATGGGTTTTCCATACATTTTTAAAAAAAAACAAAGTGCAAAATGTGTTGATTTTCCCCTACAAGTTGTGATTTTATCATACACGTAGACAGGTCTCCCCAGTTCCTAGTGTAACTTGTCTTAGCACTTTGATTCTTGCAGATATTTAGTAGTTTGAATTTGTCAACCAGATGTACGTACTGTGTCATCTTGTAAATGCTTTGTGCACAGTGCATACTGCAAACTGGCTCAGTGTTATGTATTATGCAGTGCACACAAGCTAGCCTCGTTCAAAATGCTGATCCACAGTGTCGCATCCCAATGCTTGGAAATGTTTAATATTTGTGAACGTCTATATACAGCCTTGGCAACAATTATTAGACCAAGCACTTTTTGAACAATTTGTTCTAAGTTTTATGCTATTCTGTCAATTTTATGATATTTTAAAGACAAACTAGTTAATGATATACCCAAAAGGGTATCCTCAATTGTTTTAGTGATACCTACCACATATTGCATGCCTTCAATTTGATCAAAAACATGAATTTTATACAAATTGTATGGGTTTTGTCCATTCCTTCCATGTACATTAAAGGTATGGGTTTTCCATACATTTAAAAAAAAAAAAAAAAGTGCAAAATGTGTTGATTTTCCCCTACAAGTTGTGATTTTATCATACACGTAGACAGGTCTCCCCAGTTCCTAGTGTAACTTGTCTTAGCACTTTGATTCTTGGTGAGAGTTGCCAAGTGGCATAAAACTCTGTTGGAGAAGCAAATAATATGTGGATGCTGACTACCTGTGCTTTAGCAGTGTACCAGGATAGAATCTAACTTCACCTGGTCTTACTTCTTTGATAAGAGCGATTGACTGTCACTTGGCAACTCTAATCAATAATTAATTTACTCATGAACAAGCCCTACAAAGAATGGAAAGACATTTCTATGATTATAAGCACTACTTGCAGAAACAAATCTTGAAATGTTCCACTATGCATTGAAAACGTGTGTATAAAACCCATACGTTTTTATGGTAAAAATCCATGCAAATATTCATGAAATTCTTGTTTTCTTCAAATTCAAGACATCAAATCTGTTGTAGGCATTCCTAATCCCATTGACTATACCCCCTTTGATATTTTATGAGCTTTTGTTTCTTTAAAATGTAATTAAATTGACAAAATAATGTAAAACATCTCAAAAAATGAGCAAAAAGTGCTTGGTCTAATAATTATTTCCAAGGCTGTATATATAGCAAAACCCTGCACTTGTCGGAAAAAATCAAAATGTAGATGTTCACACCATTAGAAAAGCCTCGTCACAAGCTTTCATTTCATACTTTGTTCTAACAAATTGGTCAATAATTGGCGAAGATATAATTGTTTCAATTTTACAATCATAAGTCTTTTACACACATGTGAACTTGAAATGCCAATTTCTTCATCAATTGCCAGCAAGTGCAGGGTTTTGCTATAGCGGGTCACATTTGTTTTGAGTGTGTTTTTTCAATCGTCATCGTTTTGCAGAAAGCATTCAACAACGTTGCTGCTGATGTTCAATCATAAATGTCTCCATAATAAGGGAAGATATTTGCGAAAATCAAAACCCATTACATTCTCTGGTTACCATAAGCCAAACAACAAAGCGCGATACAAGCGTGAAAGCTCCAAGTGATTTTGGTTGAATTTGACAAAATTGATGGATCACTGTAATATTTGTGTTTAGTTTTGTTTTGTTTGATTGTTGTTTTGCAGGAAGCATTCAACAAGGCTGCTGAGGATGTGAAGAACCTGAAGGGCACTCCCACAGATGAGGAGCTGCTTAAGATATACTCCCTCTTCAAACAGGCCAAGCTTGGGGACTGCAATACAGGTATGTATCATAGATCATACTCCCTCTTCAAACAGGCTACCGTTGGGGACTGCAATACAGGTATGTATCATAGATCATACTCCCTCTTCAAACAGGCCAAGCTTGGGGACTGCAATACAGGTATGTATCATAGATCATACTCCCTCTTCAAACAGGCCAAGCTTGGGGACTGCAATACAGGTATGTATCATAGATCATACTCCCTCTTCAAACAGGCTACCGTTGGGGACTGCAATACAGGTATGTATCATAGATCATACTCCCTCTTCAAACAGGCTACCATTGGGGACTGCAATATAGGTATGTATCATAGATCATACTCCCTCTTCAAACAGGCCAAGCTTGGGGACTGCAATACAGGTATGTTTCATAGATCATACTCCCTCTTCAAACAGGCTACCGTTGGGGACTGCAATACAGGTATGTATCATAGATCATACTCCCTCTTCAAACAGGCTACCATTGGGGACTGCAATATAGGTATGTATCATAGATCATACTCCCTCTTCAAACAGGCTACCGTTGGGGACTGCAATACAGGTATGTATCATAGATCATACTCCCTCATCAAACAGGCTACCATTGGGGACTGCAATATAGGTATGTATCATAGATCATCTCCCTCTTCAACAGGCTACCGTTGGGGACTGCAATACAGGTATGTATCATAGATCATACTCCCTCTTCAAACAGACTACCGTTGGGGACTGCAATACAGGTATGTATCATAGATCATACTCCCTCTTCAAACAGGCTACCGTTGGGGACTGCAATACAGGTATGTATCATAGATCATACTCCCTCTTCAAACAGACTACCGTTGGGGACTGCAATACAGGTATGTAATCATAGATCATACTCCCTCTTCAAACAGGCCAAGCTTGGGGACTGCAATACAGGTATGTATCATAGATCATACTCTCCTCTTCAAACAGGCCAAGCTTGGGGACTGCAATACAGGTATGTATCATAGATCATACTCCCTCTTCAAACAGACTACCGTTGGGGACTGCAATACAGGTATGTATCATAGATCATACTCCCTCTTCAAACAGACTACCGTTGGGGACTGCAATAAAGGTATGTATCATAGATCATACTCCCTCTTCAAACAGGCTACCATTGGGGACTGCAATATAGGTATGTATCATAGATCATACTCCCTCTTCAAACAGGCTACCATTGGGGACTGCAATATAGGTATGTATCATAGATCATACTCCCTCTTCAAACAGGCTACCATTGGGGACTGCAATATAGGTATGTATCATAGATCATACTCCCTCTTCAAACAGGCTACCGTTGGGGACTGCAATACGGTATGTATCATAGATCATACTCCCTCTTCAAACAAGCTACCGTTGGGGACTGCAATACAGGTATGTATCATAGATCATACTCCCTCTTCAAACAGGCTACCGTTGGGGACTGCAATACTATTAGTTACACCCTGCTTGTTCACAGCAATACGGGATATATCTACGTTCTGGTTCCATATTCCATGAGGCCGGAGACCGAATGGAATATGGAACCAGAACGTAGATATATCCCGTATTGCGTGAGAACAAGCAGGGTGTGACGGTTTTATCTCTTTAAGTGTATACATTAGCTATTGGTCAAGATACATAACGAAAATAAAAACATTTGTTTTTTCAACATATTTGTAAACATTTTTTTTTCAAACATATTTGTACTCACCATCTTGTGCTCTTTGTGCTCCCTTGCCTTACAATTTCAAATATTGTCCATCTCACATGGTCCGATAGAAATATCACTGAATGTGATTAATACCCCCGCAGTACTGGTTTGTGAAGAGGATATAACAATGATTATTAAGTGCAGAATCTCACTGTATGGTACACACATAAATTTGGAGTAAATTTGTGGTTACCATGGCAATGCCTTATCCGAAAAACAAAAAAGATAAGAAGTATCGCACACCCTCACCTTAGCAATATGAAGTCTACCAAATTTCATCAAAATGTTTCAAAAACCTGTGGAAGTAGTACACTATATCTAGACAAGATTTTCATATTGTTGGTGCACAATTTTGGTTACCCATGGCAACAGCTTATCTAACATTCACAGCAAGTGCCTTGCACACCCTTACCCCAACAACATAAAGTGTGTCAAGTTTCATCAAAATTTATTCAAAAACTATTAAAGTAGTTCGCTCATCAAGATTTTCATATTTTTGGTGCAAAATTTGGGTTACCATGGCAACGCCGTATCTAACATTCATGGAATGTGTCTTGCACACCCTAACCTCTGGAACATTCAGTGTGTCAAGTTTCATCAAAATTGCTCAAAAACTGTAGAAGTAGTTCGCTCCACAAGATTTTCACAAAATTATGGTTACCATGGCAACGCCTTATCTAACATTCATGAAAAAGGTGATTTGCACACCTTTATCCGAAGAACATTAAGTGCACCAAATTTCAAAAAAATTGCTAAAAAAATGAAATTAGTTCGCTCCAAAAGATTTTCATATTTTTGGTGCAAAATTATGTTACCATGGCAATGCCTAATCTAACATTCCTGAAAATGTGTCTTACAAACTCTTACCCCAAGAACATAAAGTGTTCCAAATTTCATCAAAATTGCTCAAAAACTGTAGAAGTAGTTCGCTCCACAAGATTTTCCTATTTGTGGTGCAAAATTATGGTTACCATGGCAACGCCTTATCTAACATTCATGAAAAAGGTGTTTTGCACACCTTTATCCCAAGAACATTAAGTGGACCAAATTTCAAAAAAATTGCTAAAAAACTGTGAAATTAGTTTGCTCCAAAATATTTTCATATTTTTGGTGCAAAATTATGGTTACCATGGCAACGCCTAATCTAACATTCCTGAAAAATGTCTTACAAACTCTTACCCCAAGAACATAAAGTGTCCCAAATTTAATAAAAATTGCCGAAAAAATGTAAAAGAAGTTCGCTCGACAAGATTTTCATATTTTTGGTGCAAAATTGTGGTTACCATGGCAACACATTATCTAACATTCACAAAAAATGTGTCTTGCACACCCTTACCCCAAGAACATTAAGTGCACCAAATTTCATCAAAATTGCTGAAAACTGTATAAGAAGTTCGCTCCACAAGATTTTCATATTTTTGGTGCAAAATTTTGGTTACCATGGCAACGCATTATCTAACATTTACGAAAAATGTGTCTTGCACACCCTTACCCCAAGAACATTAAGTGCACCAAATTTCATCAAAATTGCTGAAAAACTGTATAACTGCACAAAAAATATGAAAATCTTGTGGAGCGAACTTCTTATACAGTTTTTCAGCAATTTTGATAGCTTTCACGTAATACGGGCTCATATTCAGTGGTTGAAATCGCCACTGAGCATGTGCACAACGATGAAAAACACCATAATACATTAAAACAATAACAACAACAAGACGTAAACACGTAATACGGGCTCATATTACCCGTTTGATCATTTTGACCAAGTAAATGAGGTAAATACGGGTTTGTCTCAAAGACAAATTGACCAATCAGATTACAGAATTCATGAAAAAAATGGCCCACTAAGAGATAAAGGTATGTATCATAGATCATACTCCCTCTTCAAACAAGCTACCGTTGGGGACTGCAATACAGGTATGTATCATAGATCATACTCCCTCTTCAAACAGACTACCGTTGGGGACTGCAATACAGGTATGTGTCATAGATCATACTCCCTCTTCAAACAGGCTACCGTTGGGGACTGCAATACAGGTATGTATCATAGATCATACTCCCTCTTCAAACAGGCTACCGTTGGGGACTGCAATACAGGTATGTATCATAGATCATACTCCCTCTTCAAACAGGCCAAGCTTGGGGACTGCAATACAGGTATGTATCATAGATCATACTCCCTCTTCAAACAGGCTACCATTGGGGACTGTAATACAGGTATGTATCATAGATCAAGATATACTCCCTCTTCAAACAGGCTTCCGTTGGGGACTGCAATACAGTAAACAAATATTTGACATTTGCAAGGAAATTGAGCTTTATTAGGAATCAAACCCTAAGACCTCCAGACTGCAAGACCAGTGCTCTAACCACTAAGCTACATAATACTGATAATAATGTCAATTAGCATATATTTTAGTGCTTTATCATCAAAGTCTCAAAGCCTCATAGCATTATTACTCTAACCTAACTCTAACCTAACCTAACGTGGACGTGGTGTGGCAAGATCGGTATAGCGCGCTTTCTGATCTCGAGATCCCGAGTTCGAACCCTGCCCACTCCGTTTGTCCTTCAGCAAGACAATTAATCCACAATTGCTGCTCTCTACCCAGGAGTATAAATGGGTACTTGGTCAGGTGTTTATTAGCCTTAAGCACCCGGTGGGTAGCTGGGCTAGTATGCTCCCCAGGGAGTTGAGACGGTGCGCAAGATAATTGTGCGGGTTTGACCTGTACCTGATGACCAAGGGTAATAATAATGCGCTTAGAAACAACATCCGTATTAAGCGCCTAATAAATGTTGTGTATTATTATTATTATTATTATTATTCCACACTTAACCTTTTTTGTCTTCATGGAGCACTCAAGAATTTCAAGGAATACATTCTTGCCAAGTACCCATTTACTACAACTGAGTTAAGAGGTGCAAATATGCATTATTAAGTATCTTGTTAAACAACACTCATGCTGTGGTTGGGAATCAAACCAACAACCTTTGTATTGAGAGACGAAAGCTTAAACCAATTTGCTATGACACTCCCACAATTACTACCCTCTTTTTGCAAGCCAAACTGTAAAAGTTCTGAGAAAATGTGTCTTGTATGAAAGAAAATACAATTTTAAGAGCTATTCTGAAAAGATTAATGACTTTAAAAATAAAATAAAACTTCTGTTTGTACTTGATTTTCGTAAAAATTGTTTTAAGCACAATCAAAGTGATTCACTCATGGTGATTTTTGTCTTCTAATTTGGTAAAAGGATCAACAAATAGTCCATGATTCATAGATTCAGACGGGGGAGGTTAATCCATGTTCTCCTCTTCTCTTTCTAACAGCACGACCAGGGATGTTTGACCTCAAGGGCAAGGCCAAGTGGGACGCATGGGACGGAAGGAAAGGTATGTTGAAAGTAGAAACCTGGGGCCCGTTTCATCAAAGGCTTAACTATGTTTGTACACAACATTGGTATAACTTTCACATTTACAGCAACATGTGTTGCATGAAACCGTCTTTGCTATTATGCTTCCAACCATGTCCTTTGTGATCGGAAAAAAACGCCATCCATATGTCCGTAGATCAGTCACAGTCACATGAAAAAGGCCCCAGTGGCGTAACTACGGAGGGGCATGATTACAATCATGGAACTTTATCAATTTACATCATGTACTTTAACAAAATGGAAAATTTGAAGAAAAAAAATGTTTTATTCTTTATTTTACTCATATGAAATTTGGATAAGATTTGTACAAATGTAACTGAGTTTGGGTGAGTAGTAGATGTTGCGTTACCAAATTGCAAAATTTAATTTGCATAATGGATATCAAACATTTTTGTACTTATTTTATGTGAGAATATCAGTACATACACTTAAATCAGGTCCCTTCCTAACTTGCTTGTTTGAATTTAAAAACAGAAACATATTTACTGTATTAGCATATTTTGAAACAAGAAAATCTAATAGCAATATTAAAAATTAAAAATAAACGGCTTCATACCAGGTAATGCTTTTATTTGTAACATTCGACCCATTTGCATAATTTCTCTTCATTTGCCCTCACAGGAACAACAAAGGAAGCCGCAGAGGCAGAGTATATAGCACTTGCTGAAGAAATGAAGACTAAATATGGATTGAAGTAAACAAATTCCTTCCTTGATTGTGCCCACCATGCACTACATTTCTCAATGTAAAATCAAGACTTATGAGTAAAGTTTGGGTGGCCCAATACAAAGAAAAACATTAATCATTCTGTTATATTTGGTTGCCCAGTTTGGCAAGTAAAGTTTATCATACATGTATGAAATGAGTGATAATTCCAAGCCCTGCTTGTAGCCTAGTTCACATTATTTGACATGTATCCAATCTTCACGATTTACCAATGCTAGAAATTAACAAGATTTTTCAAACGTTAGTGGCCCAATACCTGTATCTGTGACCACAAACAAAGATTTGTTTGTACTGTTTTGTTATATCTAGCTGCCCATTTGGGCCAGTGGAATTAAGCATCCAATAACCTAAAGCGAATTATAAGTGGCCCCGTGTCAGTGGGCCTATGCTAATTTTGAGCATTGTGTATTCTCTGCTATCTATTCACATGATCTTCAGTACAGCAAGCAGCCAGTTGTAGATTCATTCAACTGCAGTGGGCCTATGCTAATTTTGAGCATTGTGTATTCTCTGCTATCTATTCACATGATCTTCAGTACAGCAAGCAGCCAGTTGTAGATTCATTCAACTGCAGTGGGCCTATGCTAATTTTGAGCATTGTGTATACTCTGCTATCTATTCACATGATCTTCAGTACAGCAAGCAGCCAGTTGTAGATTCATTCAACTGCAGTGGGCCTATGCTAATTTTGAGCATTGTGTATTCTCTGCTATCTGTTCACATGATCTTCAGTACAGCAAGCAGTCAGTTGTAGATTCATTCAACTGCAGAATTGTGTAGTGTGTGGTGGGCTCTAGAAATTATAAGATGTGAATATTTTTTTATAACACTTCACCAAATTATCTGATATTAATTATATGCAATTGTGAATTATAAAAAAACTACTGCATTTTCCTAAGGTTAAAAGAATGTGTCTTTGTTTCGTCATGTTTGTTACTTGGTTATATTCATATTTTTCAGGGTTAAAAACATAATGAAATGCAAGGAAAATTTGTATTTTGGGACCAGAAAATGACTTGTTGAAGATGCATTTACATCAAGCTAACATATTATGTTTATATTAGTATTTAAGCCAGATTTCTAATTTCCATTATAACACAATATAGCATCAATTATACACCTGATGCTTATCTCTTTTCTTTGAACACTGCCAATGGATTTCCTAATTATGCAACACACTGAACAGTAACCCATTATTTGACTAATGTAAGAGATTTGAATTAGGCATATTAGCTATTTCCAGGGTATGCTATAATAATAATAATAATATTAATAAATGGTTTCTTATAAAGCGCATTATACAATGTCTCATTGCGGTTAACATCATAACAATTCAAATACTTATATACAGTGGCGTAGCGTGGTCGGACTGATTGGGGGGGGCACACCTTATGTATTTCTTTGTTTTTTCCCAAAAATGGCCCCTTATGTTTTCTATTGTTTTTTCTAAATTATTGGGGGGGGGGGGGGGCACAGGCCCCCCTGTAGCTACGCCACTGCTTATATATCAAGACCAGTCTGTATGTCAAGTGACCAGTGAAATTGTTTGAAAGGTTTAATATTAATACATATATATAATGTATAATTCGGTATGGTTTCACTAGACAGCCAATACATGTACAGTTATGCACCAATCGTTATAAAGCCTTAATTGAGAACCAGGGTCAGCTACTAATGACCAATTTATACCATGTTGGACATTTTATATGAAAACATATAAATCTGTCGCCAATGAGTTATTGTTATTTGTTTGATGTACCAGGTGCTTTAATTGCCAGGTGCTTTAAATAGATCATTATAAATTATGTTTGTAATAGTGTAATGTCTTTGATAATGTTACATATATGTATATTCATATCATTTTGATAACATGGTGAGATATTGTAGATTTGAGGAAATTATAAACAAAAAGATCAAAAGTTTATGTATTTTTTGTTTTAAATGATTACAAACTTGATTCTATCGAGATATGATAACCCTGGCATAGCAGAACCTGATTATGGAGTGATTGTCACTATCGGCACTGCAATAACCAACCAAAGTCAAAGCAGTACCTTTCAACATTTTGGGAAATCAGGCATCTAAATAGTCAAAGTTGAAAAAAAAAATCTTACGTACATGCTGAAAAATATTTTCACAATATCACTTAAATTCTTCAAATTACTTTGTTATTTGTAATTTATTAGCATATCTAGCTACCTTTTTGTTTGCATCGTTGCTTATGTGTGCGTGTGTGTGTGTGTTTGTGAGTGAGTATGTGCGTGCGTCATGATGTGTATGTGTGTGTGAGTACACGTATGTGCGTGCATGATGTGTGTGTGTGTGTGTGTGTGTATTGGGGGGGGGGGGGGGAATATGTACGTGTTACATACTAACTTATCTTGAATGTCATTTCCTACCGGGTTTACCCACTGGAACGTTTACGATTTAGGTTTGTTTTATTTATTTATTTATTTATACACAGTAAAAAGCCCCCATCAGCCAAAAGAGGCTGTGAAATATACAATAGTATACAAATATGGTGAACAAATACAAAAATATGAAATTATATAATCAAAACTATACCTACACAAGAAAGAAAAAAGTATTATAAGGTGCAAGCAAATATAAATACGACATTGCGCAGAGGTCAACAATCGAACTGTATGGTGTCTCTAGTATTTTCTCATTTCAGCAGAACTCGATCTAACTAAAAAAAAACAAACACACTTGAAAGTGTTGTATTCGTGTTTTCAAATGATAACATCCAAAATAGGAACTTAAAATAGACCTGTATAAGCATTTTGATATCTGAACATTAGTTTAAAGTCCAATTTGTTATCTACCTGAGACATACTGTATGTCAGATTAAGATAAAATTTGGGTCCTTTCCTAATTCAAAGTAAACTACATAAGTGTACTGTACAGACAGATCATGCTCGAATGACCACCATATCAGGACTGTCTATAAAGTGGAGTGACTAGCTATTAACGGAGGGGCATACCCCCTCCCCCCTTAATATGAAGAAAGAAAAACAAGGGGAAAATCTGTCAAAAATGAAGAAATACACAAGGTGTGCCCCCCCCCCCCCCCCCCCTGTCAGAGGCATCGATCCGTTTTTTTTTTTTATTGGGGTGGGGGCAACATTTTCCGGAGTCATCCGTGGTTGCATGCCCAGAATTTGAAGACGGGGGGGGGGTGGGGGGGGGGGGTATAAAAACAGTTTTTAACTAAATGACTCCCTAGCAGGTGTTCTAGGGGGCAGAGCCACATAAACTTGTGTTCTAGCAGTCAAGGTGTATGTAGAAATACAAAGTCTATATATTTTCTTACAAAAACGGTTTTATATAGCGCACATTGGAAGTATTTTGATAAGTGAAGGGGTAACCCACATTGAGGGCCTCAATAGGGAACCAGGGGGCGTAGCCCCTGGAAGCTTCTAGATTGTACACATTTAGAACTAAACGTTTATGCATAATGCAAAATTAAATGGTATTAAATGTTCAAATGGCATAGAGAGGAAAATTAAATGTATATATCACAAAATGGCTCTAACGAACCATGACAAAATGAACTTACCGTAAGTAAAACGCGTCCCCCCCCCCCCCCCCCCCACTTCCGGCGCCACTGGCCTAACGTGGATATGTATAATAGGCTTTGTCGCCATCTAGCGGGCAAGAGCGAGAAGGGGGGGGGGGGGGGATAAATTCACCACGGTCTAACCTGGGCTAGAAATAGAAACACTAAGACCTTGAAGGGAATAAGTCGATTAATTCTACCATATATTTTTTTAAAAGATCGCATCAGATATAGACCGTGGGCCGAGGCATGAAAAAGGGCTTAGTTTTTTAATTCCGTAGTCCACCTCTGGAAAGTACTTTATTTTGTCCTAGAAAATCGGTTGCTAGGGGCATATTTCTCCCTAGCAACGGTGCTATAAAGTTGAACATACTATATCTCCACTTTACTTAATTGAACTCATCCACCGTCACACCTCTGCACGCACTCTCAGGTCATCATCCCAACAACTTTTAACTGTCCCTCTTACTAATACTCAGACCTACGGCAATCGACCCTTCGCAAAATCAGCCCCCACACTTTGGAATACCCTACCATTAGAAATTAGAAAAATACCCTCAATCAATTCATTCAAACAATCTCTGAAGACGTTTCTTTTTGTATGATTTATTTTTGTATATACAGTATGCTTCCTTTATTATGTTTAGATATTAATTCATGTTTAGATATTAATCTTATGCTTGTACTGTATACTCATGTGAAGCGCTTAGAGAATTCATTATGTATTATTAAGCGCTATATAAATCAAATGTATTATTATTATCTATGTACCACTTTAGAACCCAATTTTGTTGTAGGTACTATGTCCAATAAGGTATTTGAAGCAGAAAGCAATGTTCTCATTATTGAAAATTTAGCGATTGACTGGTAAACAGCTAAAAACAGAGAAATAGTTAGATTTGGTTGCTATGGAAAAATTGCTCCTTTGCAACGTTGACAAAATGTACTTCTAAATTTCTCCGTTTTAGATGTATATGAATACAAAATGTAATCTTCCCTCATTAAAAAAGATGAAATTTATGGATTGACAGCTGGACTTTGGTTGCTAGGGACATATTTCTCCCTAGCAACGGTAACATATGTACATATAAATTTATTTAAATACCCTAAATTCTTTATATTTGTTATGCAGAGAATAACTGACACCCATCCAACCATACAAACATGCATTCTCTTAAAGTGACACAGGTAAAGTGTCTAACTCCACGAAAAATACTTGGAGCTTCCTCGTTTCTCTTCTGCCGTGTTGTTTAGCTTATGGTAAGAGAAGAATAAAATAGGGTTCGATTTGTTCAAACTTCCCCTTAGTATGAAGATAATTATCATTGAAAATCATTATTTCTAAAGCGTTAGCTAACGCCGGGTGCGGATATCGTCAAGATCAAACGGATGATAATTACTGGGACAAATCCACGGCAGGCCATCAGTATTTTGTGATAAAATATGAACTCAATATTCTTTTTTTTTCACTAGGTAAACAGTGTTCGTTTTCTTTCAAACTTTCACAAATCTTTCAATTGTATATTACAATGATATTGACTTAGGTTAGTCTCAAATGTCTCTTTCGGCAGAATTTTACA
>JBAMJV010002504.1:0-158234 GCA_037951105.1 Echinarachnius parma
TGTTAGTTGTTACATCGATTATAAATTCCTTGATGCGATGGTTGTAAAATTGTTCTCATGAAAGAGAACAAAAGATATCCCATTTCAACCATCTGCCACTCTAAACATGACTGCACAGAGTAAAGGCTCTATTGATACATTTCTCTATTGTCACCACATTTTTCACCCCCCCCCCCCCCCCCCCCTCCGTCGCTATGCCATGCGCTCATATATTGGTTCCTCTGCATTCGGCTATTTACTTTAGTTTTCATCCCTGTATATTTATACACGGTGTTATTTTAATGTGTAAAATTCATTTGTAAGTGGAAGCCATGTCTGATCTGGTTCTGGTGATGGTGTTCATTCGAATGTATTTATATGGCCTTTGGCATATTCAAACGTGCTATCAATATGTATTCAGTAATATGTAAGACATATTTGTTAAGTTGCAAAAGGTTATGGATATAATCCCCAATGCATCGACGTGTATTTCGTCTTTTAAAACAGGCAAAGTAAAATGTTCCGAAATTTCCAGATCCGCATCAGCGATTCTTTTGTAATAGGTGTCCCCGCTATTCGCTTTCCCCGTAGCGAGCGATGTTAAACACAGTAAATTCGCAAACAAATAGAAGCATCGGGACAATCCCCAGGGTCAAACTTTGGAGGCGCAAAGGACTTCTATCCCACCAGGTACAGCCCGGGGGACTCATATTGTTGGTTTTGTTACATTCTCCTCTAAATATTCATATGTTCAACAATCAGTACGCTTTTCGATGCACAAAAGACCTCTGAGCTGCCGGTCTATAGGTGAAGGTTTAATTCATGTCTAGAACTAAAAAAATAATAATAATAATAGATGTAAAGTTGTTGAAACCACCCGTCGCAAAATTTCTCAAATTTTGTAACGTCTCGTCGTCACAGCGCCGTACGTACATCAGGTAGTGCGTTCCATAATATTAACACCTCTGATTGAAAAGGCATTTTGTCTTAGTCTAGTATGACAGTGCTGCTTTAAGATTTTGAGTTTGTGCCCTCTTGTTTTTTAACCATCTGCTAATTGAAAGAATTTGGAAGCATCCAATTTATCAAAGCCTTTCAAAATTCTAAATATTTGAATCAGATCTGCTCTTTGTCTCCTGTATGCTAATGTTGGTAGATGCAAAGACCTTCAGTCTATCTGAGGACTCAATGTGTCTGATGTCGGGTAGAAGTCTTGTGGCCCTCTGCTGGACTTTTTCCAACAGGTCTTCGTCCCTCTTGAGCATTGGGTGCCATACAGAGTTGCAGTATTCCAATGTTGGTCTTATTTTGATTTTAATTGAAAAATTACAATATTTTTTTGCGGTTATCCTGCACTTTAGTTTAGGGGGATACATTATTTTTGGTTGCTAACTTCAACCCTAACCTAAACTAAACCCCACACATACATGTAGGTGGGTCATTCTTCAATAAGTGTATATTTTTTACCATCGTGGATCGTGAAAATCAAAACTATTTCTTCCACTTTCTTTCTGTGTGTTTAATATATGATGACACACGCGGTACCCCGGGGTACCGCGTTGTGTAGCGCCATCTTGCGTCCAACCGTACCGCAGCTATTGCGTTGTGCATGCAGTGCAGCGCGCGATTGTATGCACGCTATACCCACAGTACAGCCCTAAAAATTAAATAAATAATTAAACAAAATGGCGGATTTTCGTCTGGTACACCGGGGTACCGTTTATGTCATCATATATGTTGACATCTGTAGATTAGGGAAATATGGTTTGGCACGATCTTTTATGGGGCTTTGTAATAATTTTGGGGTTTGTATTAACATGTACATGCATCATCTCCGTCACAACATTTTTGCACAAATAGATCATCGCATTTTAACTGAAGAACATAATTCACTTCTTATACCTTTGTTTGGAAAGAAAGGGTGACTGTGAAAAGAAAAAAAAACATTGGTCAACCATAATCACATTTTTTCCCCTCTAGAGCCACCATTTATACTTGCCTTGCTGAATGAATAGTGAATGTTGCCAAATATTTGTGCTTTTAATCAGTGTGATGAAATTTTCTCAGGAAATTAGGATGAAGAGAGGTACATGATTACGAGTAAATAGATCGCTAAGAATACCAATACAAATATTTTTTACCAGAGTATAATCTTTGTTGAAATTCATGCATTTGAAATCAGGCGTGATGATAATCATCATCTCCGTCACAAATAGCTAATGATAGCTAATGGCAATGTATGCAATACAAATGAGCGGAGATGATAATCATCATCTCCGTCACAAAAAAAAACGTGACGGAGATGACTATCAGACACATTTAAAGCGCCGATAGCTAATAGCAATGTATGCAATACAAATAAGCGATAGTGTTGTATAGTTGTTCCGTGGGCACATTCATTCAAATGATTAGAAATTCAATCTAAAATCTTTATCTAGCTAATATCAAGCGTTCGGAGATGACGCTTAATAAAGGTACGGACCTGGTTTTTGACAAAGATCTCAAAAAAAATGTTACTTACCTGGAGACCGGGGAAGAAACGTCTCTCTTCTTTCTACTACCTAGTCACCCGACATTTTGCCACCACGATCACTCAAATTTAGCATTTTTTTGTACCGTAGATGGTGGACTCAAAATGCGTGACGGAGATGACGCAAAATATCGGGACACAAAAAACAGACTCCTGTTTTGAAAAAAAATCTTAAGTCGTTGCATGTGTGCGTATTTATTCTTGGTATTCATAGTCAACTCATAAAATTGAATTTATCAAGGCATATTAGGACAAAAAATATGAATCCATTTTGTAATGCTACATTATGATATTTTTACACGATGCCATCGGGACATGCCAGTTTGAGGGGGGTGGAATATAAAAAAAGAATTTTTTTTTTTAATGTAAAAGAGTTATCACTTTACCTTTTTTTAATTTTAAATTGTTTACTTGTAAGTCAACACAAAGAGGTAAAAAAAAAAAAGCTTTAATTTTTTTTTTATGCGACACCAAAGTAGCGGGACGCAAAAATATACACTTATTGAAGAATGACCCAGGTACAGTACATTACAAATACAATAGCGTTATGCGGAGATCAACCTCTTCCGCCTGCTGCACTATCCAACGCAAAAACATTTTTTTTGTCGGCTGATTTCTCCCTCCATTTACCAGCAAATGCAAACAAATTTTGTTTATGTGATCCACAATTCATATATACTTTGATAATAATTACCTACTCTGTTGTTTTGAAGACCGCAAAATGTTGGAAAAAAATGATTATTTCCGTCCGTTTTCCTTACCGATGCGTCCTAAAACATAGCGTTCAACTGTTGAACGGTACAGTGTACGAATGGGCAGTATGCTTATCTCCAGCGTATATTGCGTGTAAATGGTCCAACTGATTGGACCATTTACTTTAGTAGATGTGCCTAAGCCCTAACCCTAAACCTAAATTTGGTGGCTATATGTTAGATTTGGTGGCTATATGTCAGATTTAGTGGCTATATGTAAGATTTGGGGGCTATGGTTAGATTTAGTGGCTATAAGTTAGATTTATTGGCTATGGTTAGATTTAGTGGCTGGGCAGGTCCAAGCTATTGACTTGTGACGTACGGGACATTCACAGCTTTTAATTGATTATTACTAAGAGGAAGAAGCTATGATTTGGAATCTTTTTGGTGCTTTGGGAAGCTACTTGCAGTCCCTTCCTAAAATGCAAAAAAAAAAATTAAAATCGCTCATTAATATTTAATTATGCTAATTAATATGCAGCGTGACGTACAGGACCAGAGAAATATTGACTTTTTTGGAAAATTATGTATCATGAAAATGCTCTGAATCTACAGGGCTAATACTAACTAATTTGTAATATATATCAGTAAACATTCAAGTACACACTACAAAAAAATTAATTAATTCACAACTTTTTTTCCCATGATAATTAATGAAAGATAATAGGTATGCGCGTGACGTACGGGACATGTGACGTACGGGACATTTTTTCCTCACTAAAACTATATCATTTTTCTATTTTAATTTCATAATTTTTCATTTTATTTTGCAATATATTTATTTGTTCTTATTGTATAAATCTAATATTCTGATGAAATAAATATAAAAAATACTTCTACAAAAAATTACGATAAGACTTTAAAAAAATATTAATTAATTAAGCTAATTAATTCCTAATTAATAATTAACAAAAACTATTTTATCTGGCATCAATATGTGTAGGTTACATTCTTCTGATGTAAATTACTTTTAAATTTGCCAAAAAAGAGATAAATATGAGTAAATTAAACAGAATCATCGAAAATGGGGCAACTTACATGAAATCCCATACATGGGACTGTTCAGAAGAATAAGTGATAATATTTTGTGCCTTTTTAGCACTTTCTTACAGTTTTTGAACCTGTTTGGAAGGTCTTGGTGTACTTAACCAGTGTAGTACTGTCTCTCCTTCATTCACATGCAATTTTCCTACTCAAATTGATTGTCTAGTATTTTAGATAATTTTAAGATATTTCAAATTTCCCCCTCAAGACATATTTTCATGAAAATATAGCTATATCACGAAGTACGAAATGGAAAACATGAATTCTTTTTAGAGATGGCTCCTGAAGGTAAGACATATCTATTCTGAACTTCTGGAGAGTATCTAAGCATGTATTCTTCTGATGATCAGCGGTTAAAACACAAACAAATAATTTGTACCTGCCTTGCCATTGCTTTAACACTGAAAATGTCCCGTACGTCACACTTTTGTCCCGTACGTCACATTTGTTAATTAGCTGATAAAATTAAAACAAAAAATGTTTTTTCATCAAACTTGGCTAGCAGGTCAGGAGTATGATAAATTAGAACTAATCAGAATATGAAAGAAAAAATCAACTGTTTCATACTGAAATATTTTAAAATGTGCTAATTTTTGTGACGTACGGGACATAGCATTTTGGACACGCCCTAATTAGCATAATCAATTAATTTTTAACTTAAAAATTTGGTCAACTATTGCTAGTAATTAGTTTTACTAGTCTCCATATATGAAAGTAATTAATGCTTCATTAATTAAATAAATATTAGAAATAAAAATGTAATGTCCCGTACATCACACTAATATTTGAACTATGCAAATAAGATGACCCCTACTCGTTAAATATGCAGATTATGCAAATTTCCACACAAATAATCTGAACTTCAGACTATTAGCTTTTAAATGATACCAAATTTGATATGCTAAAATGAAGATGAATTTTCACCATCAAGGGGGACATTAGCTTGGACCTGCCCGACTATGGACTATGGGCAGTATGAAAAAAGTTAGCAACCAAAAATAATATATCACCCTAAAGTGCAGGATTACCTTTTGTTCTATAGATGCGACTGTATGTATTTGTTGGAAATGAAAAATTAATTAATTAATTAAATAAAATTTACAGGTATATTTATGTCATGTGTAGGCTACTATCATGCATGTCAACGGTTTATCAGTGTGTGCGTCATATACTCATAATGAAAATGTATAATCAATGATAATTCAAGTAGACTCACAAATGGTAATCTACATGTATACATGCCAACATTTGGAAGTGAAAAAGTGGTAGATTGTGCAAGGCAGCGTAGCGACCAAGCGCCAGCGAGCGAAGCGAGCCATGCAGGGGGGAGGGTGTGGGGGGTGTCCCCGCCTCCCACGGTGTGAAGCTTTTTTGTTTTTCAATATGAAATTGTGTGATACTGTGATTTGGTGCATAATTGTGACCGGCTATAGCAAAACCCTGCACTTGTCGGTAAAAATCAAAATGTAGATTGTCATACCATTAGAAAGGCCTTATCACAAGCGTTCATTTCATGCTTTGTTCTAACGAATTGGTCAATAATTGGCATTTAAACTAGATATAATTGTTTCAATTTTCCAATCATGGGTCTTTTACACACATTATGTGAACTTAAAACGGCAATTTCTTCAAAACATGAATTGCTGACAAGTGCAGGCTTTTGCTATAGCCTGTCACAATAGGGTATTTTGTAAAGAGACATATTGCGCGCGCATGTACCGTACTTAATTATCATGCACAGTATACACACGTACCGGGTTTTGATTTCAAGTTCAACAATGTTATATCATATTTTATCAAGATTATGAACACACGACAACACGCACGCTAAAACAGCAAAAGGTAACTTAAATCATCCAATAATTTGCCAAAAATCGGTAGCCGGTTCAAATCTAAAAAGCGGTACCGCCCAAATCGGTAGAGTTGGCAAGTATGACATAATAGTGTAGCCGGTAACCTTAGTGTAATACACGGAAATGTATTAACTAAATGATAATGTGGGAGAGGGTAGAACTGGCTATAAGTAAACTGGTAAAATATAACTAAGTCAAACACAGCACCAAACATAGAGTAGAATGCATAAGGAAGGAACGTGTGGGGACAAGTTGAAGTCTGGTAATGCACCAATTTATTAAGGCCAACATTGGCAAATATATACACTTTATAACAAAGGATATAAGAAGTAATGAACTAAAAGAGAACGTACCTATAACAAAAATGGACTAACCGTATTATTTAAGGAAACCAATAAGAGATGGTGGTGATGGTGGAATGTGACCAGGTGATGATGAAGATGAGGAAAGGTAACCAACATAAGAGAAAAGGCATGCGTGGCATTCGCATGTAGAGATAGTTAAAGACAGAGAGAAAGAGAGAGAGAGGGGAGAGAGGATACAAAAGTAATCAAAGTACTGATGGATAATTCGTTTTTCAATTTGAAAACGAAAAAACAAAAATGTAAATTCGACCAGAATCCTTTTTTTAAAGGTTTTACAGAATGGAAAAACGACCAGAATCCTATATCCATTTAGCAAATAGGAAAACGAAATATTGAAAAACGAATAACGGCAAGTGTTTTGCATTTCAGAATTCAGAAATCCGAATGCGGTCATGCGTTTATTTGCCATGCGATCTGCAGTGCACTTAGTCTAGTTTCTAGACTTTTTGTAAACATTTCCCCATTATATCACGTAACCCCCGAATAATTATGTACGCTCGGTAAATCTGTTACCTCCTTGGTTTTAGAGAATGCGACTATTGTCACTTGTCAGGAAGGGAGGGGGGGGGGGCATAATAATGTTTTATGGATGGCTAGGGGGTAGCCGAGGGAAAGAGGGAGTGTGGGGGTGGGGGTGGTGTCTGGATACGGCGATATAAAGGAGTATTTTATGTTACTCCTTGATTTTAGGGGTTTAATTTAATATATGAACAGAGAATGGGACTAGTGTTGGGAGGGGAGAGGAGGGAGGGGGCGAGGGGGCATAATGATTTATGGATGGCTAGGGGGTAAAAGTCAAGGGGGTGGTGGATACGGGTAGCCTCATATAAAGGAGTTATGTTATTTACTTCGTTTTACAGTTTAAATTAAACATGAACAGAGAATCAGACTATTGTCGGCGGCGAGGAAGGAGGGCATAATGTTGTGTGGATGTCTAGGGGTAGCCAAGGGCCGGGGGGGGGGGGGGGGGGGGGGGTTGGATACAATGAAGCCTAGGGGCACCGCCCTTCTCCTTATGCCCTACTTTAACCCCCGGCTACCCCTAGCCATCCAATCAACATTATTATGCCCTCCTTCTCCCCTCCCGACAATAGTCCGATTCTCTGTTCATGTTAATTTAAACTGTAAAACGAAGTAAATAACATATCCTTTATATGAGGCTATCCGTATACAGCAACCCCCTTGACTTTACCCCTAGCCATACCATAAAATCATTATTATGCCCCCCTCGCCCCTCCCCTTCTCCCCTCCCCCCAACATTAGTCCCATTCTCTGTTCATATACTTAAATTTAACCGCCCTAAAATCAAGGAAGTAACATAAAATACTCCCTTTATATCGCCGTATCCAGCTCCCCACCCCCAACCCCACCCCACCCCATCCTCCCCCCTTCCCCTTGGCTACCCTAAGCCATCCAAACAACTTTATTATGCCCTCCCCCTTTCTCCCTTCCCGACAATAGTCGCATTCTCTGTTCATATTAACATAAACCCCCCTAAAAACCAAGGAGGTAACATTATACTCCTTCATAACATTATACTCCTTTGTACTGCTTGAAAAGGCAGATCACGTTTATGGCCACCTTCTGGAGGCGATTTTTGCAGTATCAACAGACAAAACAGGACCGAGCGTACATATTCGGGGGTTTTACGCGATATAATGGGGGGAAAGATTTACAAACAGTCTAGAAACTAGACTAAGTGCACTGCAGACCGCGTGGAAAATAAACGCATTTCGGCAATTCGGGTTTCTGAATTCTGAAATGCGAAACACTCGCCGTTATTCGTTTTTCAATATTTCGTTTTCCTATTTGCTAAATGGATATTGGATTCTGGTCGTTTTTTCCATTTTGTAAAACCTAAAAAAAATGGATTCTGGTCAATTTTTTTTTTTTTTTTCGTTTTCAAATTGGAAAAACGAATTATCCATCAGTACCTTGATTAAAAGGGCCAACATGCCAGAGAGGAAACAATAGTATCAGAATAGCCGGGAGACATGAAAGGAAATAACTGAGTGACCAAATGAATGAGGATGCAAACAGATGTGAATAGAGAGAACAATGTGGTGACGGTGACAAAGGGGATGCATGAACATAATAGGACAGAACTCGAACTAAATACCAATGTCAAAATAACCACCTTACATTAGTTATAATAAATAAGTAAATGTCAAAATCAATTTTTTTTTTCTTTTGCAGGGTTTGCAACTTAAAATATGAAAACTAAGGTCCCGGAGACCCACTTGGGGAGTAACCCTAACCAGGCCCATGGCCAAGCCAACAGAAATGATCCACCCATAAAAAGCAAGAAGTCATATTCTGCGCAAGCTACACACAGCCACAGCATCATGGGAGACCCGGGAGCTCATTCCCCAACGTTGACGGCGATGACGATGACCAGCCTGGGCGTCATCAAACGCATCCCGATCGAGATGAAGCCACGGCGGACGCTGGGCTCCGCGCTGCGCTCCGTTGGGTCGTTCGGACGTCGACCGAAAGGCATGAGTCTGCGCTCATCACTATCTGTTGAGCTCGAGAGCACGGAGGTCGAGAAGTTGGAGACGGGATTTTGAGATGTTCAAGATTGGGAAACAGAATGAGATGAGCGACTATGCTGAAGAAGGAGAAGAAGCTGGAGTCGGAGAATCGTCGCCTGAGAGCAGAACTTCAGGTAAAATATAATAGTGAAGAATTTGTATAACGTTATGTACTTAGCATCACATCTACATTGATATCAGAACTATGAAGTTGACTAGCATTTAATTTTAGGGATTATTGGATGGAATGAAAGTAGGTATAGGGGAAAGCATGGGATGTGTGTAAGTTTGATTATATTGCAAAGATTCCCAGCACAGTTTTATCATCTAGAATAATGTTTTTCCCCTTCAATGACAACCCCAAGATGGGCCCTGGGGGTGCAGTTAATTACACAGGTGTGGCTTTATATACACCGGCCAATACGAATTTTCAAAATTACTAGATCTAATACTTTTCTAGCTAGTAGCTATATTTTTGTGGTTTTTTATTCTTATTCCAATTAAACCAAATAAAATAAGCTATAACTTTAGTTATTTCAAAACATACAAATACTAACCAGAAATATATTTTTTTTTTAAGAACAGAAATATTAAAGGCTTCCCTAGGAAGGCAGAATCAAACCTAAGCTCCATAGATTGCTAGACCGTTGTTCTACCAACTGAGCTTGATTTTTAGAAAGCTATTAAGTGTTATAATTTTTTTTTTTTTACAGGCGCTTCAGAAGACCTGCAATAAACTGAGACTGGAGAGAGACATGGCATTGGATGCAGAGTACCAGGCTTGGAGAGAGCCGCAACATTCGAACATGACAGAATAAAGTGCAGCGACAGTTTAAGGTACTTTAGCCTACCATACTTTATTTTCTTATGTGTTTGTACTGAGATTTCTAATACAAAAACAACTATTTTGACTGTGAATTTTTACTTGATAATCATACTATTATTATTTGTCATTAACACTATCTTGTTGTCTACGTGCCTGCAACAGTATAACCTACTTGCAGAATTTGTTTGCAGTATACAGAAAAGAAGAAGAAGAATTAGAAGATAGTACAATTTTTGTAAGAGATTTTCCTAACAGGAAGGACGTTTTTTGTGTGTGTTTGAGGGGGGAAAAAACAGGCTTCTACTTTTCGAGCCATTATCTTTTCATAATATAATTTGTTTGTCTCCATTAAATGAATATAAACATACCATATATACAAATGGGTATACATCATAAATACATAATTAATATGGTAAGGTTATTCTTAGAAGCAGATTGCTATACTAGTATAAAAATTGCAGTCTGAAATGTTTAAAATGCATGTATTGAGCTCTATGAAAATTTAACTGTACTTATCTTTTTTCGCCTAGTTGTTCCGTGAGAGCAAGGAGAGTGAGATAAGGGACCTGCTGAGAGTGAGACAGGACTTGCAGGCAACCCTCCAGTGGCTCGGCCTGGGGAAGGCCCTCCTCCTGACATGAATGCCTCCGAGGGAGTTGAACAAGGTGAATATTAACCATTTTATTGTCTTACAGCATGTGTCCAAGTGGTTTAAATCAAATATCCAAATAATGTCTACCCTCCAGTGGGGCTAGACATGGAAAGGCCCCTCCTCCTGACCTGTATGCTCCAGAGGGAGTTGAGCAAGATGGTATACTATTGACTACATTCAGGGGTTGCCCCTTAGCAGAGGCCCGAGCGCTAATGGCCACCAGGATTTTGCCACTAGAAACTGTTATCTTGGCCACCAACAAATAATAATAATAATAAAAAATAATAATGGTGCAACATAGCTCACGTTCCGTCTTTCAACGCTCGCGGTGCATCACTATTATTACCCTGGTCATCGGATACATACTGCACTCAATTCAGCACACAAATGAGGATATACAACACATAAGTCATATTATGGGAGTCTATCTGAATTGTAATTTTGGCCACCAGAAATAATAGCTATAGGGAGAGCCCTGACATTGTTGTGTTACGATACCATTGTTCTAATTTAGTCAGTCACAAATATCCAAATATACTTATGATGCATAAGCTGAGACGTGAGAATGTCTTTACTGGAATGTATTTGTAATTTTTCAGCACATCACGGTGCATCTTAGAAATTGAATACAAAACATTTTTGTATAATCTACAGGTGGAAATCCAGGTGATTGGTGGACAGCATTAGAGAGTGAGCCCTCGCTTGGTAGCATGTCACAACTGCAGCCGACTTGGAATCGTGATACCGCCCTCAATGTTTACGACATAGATGGGACTTCTAGTAGTGATGGCAAAGGTAATGTGCAATAAGTAAAATGGCATTTCAAGATTTTGAAACATTAATGTATGTGTTTTTATCAAATTTATTACATTTGAAGCTTGTTCTTTTCTTGTTGAATACGAACTTACATACAAAGAATCTTGTCGCCATTTTTACCCCCCCCCCCCCCCCCCTACAATTTTACATTACTTTTTTATCCATGGAAATTCCCTTGTAGGTTTATTTATTTTGTATCTGTCTGTGGTCTCATTTATTTCAGGTGAGCTGAGCAGTGTTGCTGAGTCAGCACTCAATCAGATGCTATGAGTAGCCTGTCTGGTCCCGCTTAGCATGATGTAATTTGGTAATAAATCTGTGCTCCACATGAAATACATTAATATTATGTAAAAAATTGAACATTTTCTGTGATCTCATTTATTTCAGGTGAGCTGAGCGGTGTTGCGGAGTCAGCACTCAACCAGATGCTGAGTAGCCTGTCCAGTCCCCGCCTTGTTTAATGTAATTCGGGTCTACATCTGTGCTCCACTGGATATGCATGAAGAGGCAGCCTTACTTCAGAAGGTGGGTACAATTATACGACGTAATACCAATTTCGGGATTACGTTAACTGAGATCCCGTCAGTGCGCATGCGTGATCCGCCAATTCGTCAGTCGCGTGTTATTACGAGCGAAAGGACTCCTTTTGGCTCCGTAAATCAGACATTATTATCCGCGCAATCCCCGAATTTCAAAGGTAAAATACGTTATTAGTTTCATCTTTGACATTTACTGATCATTTTGAGACGCTTATTTGATAATCACGATATTCTGAAAGTGATATTTTAACGTTAGAATTGTTCGTCTCAAAAGTCAAATGGATAGCAGCACCGCTGCGGGTCCCCCGTCCGCGCCTCCACTCCTGGCAAAGCCGGGTGGCGCGGGAGCCACAGGCTCCGACGGAAAGGGAAAAAATTACCCAACTCCAGTGGCAAAGTCACGGCTGGCAAAGTCAGCAGGAGTGGGCCGGGGAAAGCTAAAACAAAGTCGGACTCGGAGCCAAAGGCAATGAGCGAGACGGGGAAAAGAATCCCAAGCAGAAAGGGAAATCAACGATTCCCTTATCTACATTCAATAAAAGACTTGATAAAATGGAAGCGCTTCTCGCGCGAGTAGTTGAGGCATTGCCCGCTGCTAATGCTACGGCTGTCACCGGCAGCTCACGCCCGTCTTCGTCTCGCGGCTCCGCGGGGGCTACCGGCGAGGAAGACTATGTGCAACGGCCTCCGTTCGATCACGGGAATGACATACCGCCCAACGGGCTCATGGATTTGTATGGTCCACCCGCGGATGCTAACCGAAGTGGGCGCCGTCTCGGAGGAAGAGAATTTAAAAGTAAAGGGAGATGTTTGATATCTCCGTTCAGTTATATTTATAAACTAGATATGGAAGCACTAGTTATAGTACTAGTGTAGCGTGAATTGCAGACCTTCCGCTGCCGATGCTAAGGCTGCTCTCTCGCCCGTCCGCTGCCCCTCGGGGGTTAGCGCCCGTCAAAGATAAATATCTATTTTGAGCTATCATTCAATCATGAATGACATACCGCCCACCGGGCTTATAAGTGGTATATTTTAGACAAACTTGGAAGAGTTGTCATTCCTCTATCGCTGCAATTTTGCAATATGGCATTTAGCATCGGATATATTTGAGAATCTATTATAAGTTTTGTTGAATAAGAAGTAGCTTGTCTACTCTTTTATTTTTGTCACACCTTCTCGAGGTGACCACGGTGACACTTGTTTTATGAAGATTCTCCGCTTATATCCATATCCAAGCAAGCGCATAGATAGAGAATGACATTCTTATGCGCTATACAAATAATAGAACTTGATATTTTCAGTCAGATAATCAGATTATGGAGGCAATAATGTACAGCCACGAATGTCGTGACTTGAATTTACATACATGTAATATGATGTAGATACTAGCTTGGTGGCGCCAATGCTATACTGTTGTGGTCGCTCCATTATATATGGGCTGCAGTATACTGATACACATTGATTAGTTGGCCCTAAGCATTGAATCGCTAAGTCTATGGCAATTCATACTTGGAACTCTTTTAAATTGAAAATGTTTGCGAATAGAAATAATACAATCAGACTTGAATGTAAGAGTTACGCACGTTTGCAACGTGCATTACCAGCTACAGTGATAATGAGTATGATCGGTAATTTCAAACACCGCCTCGCCTCCCATCCCTACCGGGGACGTTACACGACTATAAATTCATTGAAATATCCGCCTAGACTCTTGCAGAGCCAAGCCCATGGCCGGCCGTGTAGGCTATACCAGGCCAATGTCAGGAGTGATTGAATAATGGGCCCCTTTTAGGGTATCACACAGAAGGAGGGTCAGACTACCTCCACACACTCGGTCACAGGCTAAATTTAGTTAAGCCCGTCGCAGATTTTAGTGCCCGGTGCCAAGAGTTGGCCCGTAGGCCAGCATGCAGGGGAGAAATAGAACTCCAAATTCAGACAAGGCAAGTGGATTAATTTGAATTTATTTAAATTAACTCAAATTGTCAAATGTTAATAAATCCCAAGTTTTGGGTCGATGGAGGTTGTCAGAAAACTGGCAAGAATTATAGACTCCTATGTTATTATTCATGGGATGCTAGATTGAGTTTCCGGTGTGGAAAATTCTGTCCTTCATGAACGTTCTAACAATATAGAAGAAGCGTAATGCTGAATTCATACGAGGTTATTAATAGCCTCTATAATTGAATGTTATTGTGCCCTGCCAAGATAGAAGTGGGCGATTCAGATCTAATACTTGTACTAGTATTAGACTAAACAAGGATAGGGTACGCTTTAACCTTCAATGATTCTTTTAGTATTGACTAACTTTATGTCATCTGCATTTTAAATGGATATTATCCACACGGTCTACATGCACTTGGTGCTGGATCTTGTAACCCCTGAAAATTGTCTAGCATCCTTCAACCTTCTTGACGCATTTAGTGTCGGGCTACCCATGAGGATAATTTCTACCTCAAATTTAATTTCTGTGATTAATGCTGGCAATTCTAGCCCTATCCAATGGCTCTGGTACATCACCAAGTATATGTACAAGTTGCAAAACCAGTTTTCTCAAGCTGGTCGTGTCATGTCGGGAAATGCCTGGAAGACACAATCCTGATTATCGGGGATGATTACAATAACTCAAGGAAGCTATTAATATAAGTATTACGCTACTTCTGACATCCTTGTGCATCTATAGGGTTTATCCACCCTGGGAAATCGGTACACATCCCACTAAATAAATTATATTCATTGGCCTCATTTTGAATATTGAATTATGATATTTAGACATTTAAATGAAAAGCGCTCAAAAGAGAATGGCTTTGACGATATGTATTAATAGTTTGGAACCCTCAATGAGGTACGTTGCCAAGGTTATCTGGAGGATCCTTTTGATTCTCCAGCAGGCCAAAGTGTGGACCTCTCTTCAATCATACTCTATTTGGAGAGAGCGAACATTGTAAAACTTAATGCAAACATTCAATGTTGGCCTTTATTTATTAAAAAATGACACCATGTGATATCGTTATTCGCCCTTATGAGCCCGAAATCGGAGCTTGCATTGCGTCCATGCCAGTGGGCTGGAATGCTACATATTAACCTTAGTTTAATTACGCACAGGTGGCTGATAGAATGGCCTATACTTTATAAACTATAGCTTATGGTATAAACTACCTTGTAACGGTACCTTCTGGGTACTGTGACATTCAATTGTTTTGTTCCTATGTGAACAATGTACATGTACTGCCCCGTATTGATAATGATATAATACATGCAAGCCCTCCGATAGCAACAAGGCAGCATACATCATTATTTGTGAATTATGCATGAGTAAACATACATAGATAATATTAGTTTCCCGTTTAACGGGAAAGTAACTTGGGGCACCTTAAGGTGCTCAATACATTCAATTAAATTGTTTGGACTTTGGTCCCCAGAACTAGCCGTATCTGGGTAGATACAAATTGAATTATTACCTAGTTGAGGCATTCACTGTTGATTTGAAACGTTGAGTTTCTCCAAATTTCCATCCTTTGTTATCCTTCACATTTTGGGACAATTCAAAATGAAGGGATGCTCAGCTCATAGTTCGAACAGGCTCAACTGAGGTGCCCTCCCCTGGATATTGGTTTTAACCCAATAACCCATGCTCTTTTAAGGAGACTAGACTAACTTGCTCAATCTATTAAATATGAGCCACAATTGTCTAGACTATCTATAGAGGAGGATGTATACACATTGTTGAGTTGCAGGCAGTTTTTCGGAAAGCGAAAGCTTGTTTTTGGAGTCATTGATTACTGGCGTGCAGCTCATTATTAGTATATCTGGTATTAAACCCAGTAAATAAACACCTTCTTATGTCGTATGAGGATGTCTTTAATTACGCCCTCCTGAGGTTAAAGGAGGTTTAGGGTGTTATCATAGGTCTTTGACTTAGACTATGACACTTTGCACACCTTTCTATATCGACCCAGGGGGTCTAGTCACTGAATTGTTCGTATTTTGGATTACTTATAATAGTGCAGTGAGGCTCTCTTATATATGTAAGGATCTCCTAACAAAAGGATTCAGGGTATGTATGGCACTTCAACTATCTAATGAAGGCACACCCTCTGAATAGGAGGCTCATGTGTACTTAGTTACCTGCGATATCTCTTACGACTTACGCAGAACAAGACAATTGGGGTAACGGACGGTACCAGTACCTCAAGCACATGTTACCTTTGCTAAAGAGCTGGAATAATTGTTGTAGGAAATATATTATCTTATATTTATATTGTTCCTATTGAGTTCTGGCCCATTGGGCAGGCTGGTCTATGGATGGTAATCATACGCTTAAAGGGATCTAGTAACTTTGTTGAGATGTGCAAAAACTGATGAATGGTTGATGCAATGTATACTGTTGTTATCTCATATGTCCTCAGGGTATTGTGTGAAAATTTCAGGTCAAATGGACAATGTATGGCCAAGTAATGAGCGAAAATGCAAAGTGATATTGGGTGATATTCACCAACTCACTGCATTCACTTTGTACAGGGATGAAAATCTCGCCCGGAGATTTTCTTATCTAAATACTTCAATCATACATATCTTTGTAATGAAAGGGAAATTTGAAAAACCGAAAGCTGTCCCATGATTTTATTGTTAATACGAATACAACAAGGTATAAAGGAACCGCTAGAATTACAATTTTATTTTGAGGATTTGGACAATGTTACTAAGTCCCTTTAAAGGACAATGAAATCCAGACAAATTGTTGTATGCACTATAAGACACTAAATATAATGAATAGTCTCTGAAAATTTGAGCAAAATCGGTCGAGAAATAAGAAAACTATGGCTCATTGAAAAGAGCCATGTATTTCTTCAAGTGATTAAAATTGGCAACGCACTCTGGCAAAGTTGTGGACAACTCCCCATACATTTTGTACACAAAATTTCAGTTTTGTTCAATTTTCTCAAAATGTATGTTTACTCTTCGTTCGAGTTCAACATATGTTTTGTAGGATACATTTATACATAACATATCATGAGTTGGGGGAATGGAAAAATGTGACTATGAAGAAAACTGTAAAAATGGGAACATTTGTGTACAAAACATATGGGGAGTTGTCCACACACTTATCAGAGTGCGTTGCCAGTTTGAGTTCCCCATAGGAATAAATGGACATCTTCAAAGAGCCGTAGTTTTCTTGTTTCTTACCCGATTATGCTCTAACTTTCAGAGATTATTCTTCTTATTCTCTTCAAGACTATGAAAGCAATAGTTTGCTTGGGTTTCATTGCCCTTTAATATACATGAAATCAGTGAAGACCAGGAACATTCACTTCACCGGTGCACTCATGCATGAAATGAGTGTAGACTAGGAGCATAAAATGTACAGATGCACTTATGAAGTCCTTAGTTGACACAAATGGACATGGCCAGGAGTGATTTCAAGACATCACTAATGTCAGTTGGCTTAAAGGTTTTGTCAGTACTACGGTCTTGTTGTATGCCAGCCAAACCTACATTCAATAAATGTATTTTTACATTATATTGTTGTCAGGATCGGATGTACCTGCTGAGCTTCAAAATCTCAGTTAACGTAATCCCGAAATTGGTATTACGTCGTATAATTGAAAGATTAAACGAGAACTTGTTTGAGATTTAATCTCAATTATATAAGTAATATAAAATGAGGGTTTACGTCCCTCCCTTACCCTCCCTGATGTTGGGTACTAATTAGAGTTCTCGTAATCTTTCTGCCTTGGTTCAGCAGGCACATCCTCGGCTATCTACGAATATTGGCGGATCACGCATGCGCACTGACGGGATCTCAGTTAACGTAAACCCTCATTTTATATTACTTATATAATTGAGATTAAATCTCAAACAAGTTCTCGTTTAATCTTTCAATTTAAGCAATCTAAAAGTCATTTTACCACCAGAAAATATAAAATGTAATTTGCATTATTAGCTATTGAATATGTGTCATTCATAGGAGCAATCATCATTCTCAAGTCTTTGTTTTACTATCCTGTCATTGTTGTATATTATCCCATTCACTACAAGATTCTGAAATCCACATAGACTTTATACATATCCCATCCGGTTCCCGTTAGCAACAGGTTATTTTGCATTTGTGCAAATGATAGATAATTTTATTTCATGACTTTCACTGATGTCTGTTTTCATATATTTACACTGTAAAATGTGTAATTTGTTATTGCATAAAATCTTCATGGATCAATCTTGACCAATAGGCGTAAATCCATTGTAAGTTCCAAAGGATGTAGTAAAATAAAGACCCAAGATCGTAAGGTAATAAATTTATGTACAAGAGCATGTAAATTTACAAATTGCAGAAGTCATGCATTAGACTTACTGTGTCTTTTCATTGTTTCACCTATTTATGCTTGTGCAGGAATATGCCAGCCAGCTGAGGTCCCTAGGAGAAAGTGAAGGGCGCTTTGTGCTTTTGGTCCACTTGACCTTTGACCCAGAAAGTGCGGTGACCTCTCTACTTGACGAGGACCTCGTCCGGATGCACTCTGTGAGGCAGAAGGAAGTTGAATATTGTACAGTGTTCATCTGCTTCTTAGGACAGTATATTGACCAGTAAGTTACATTTACATTAAAAGACCTCCATACATTACGATGTAATACGTTCATGACATTTGACCCAGAAAGTGCAGTGACCTCCCTACTTGATGAGAACCTCATCAAGATGGACTCTGTGAGACAGAAGAAGGTTGAATATTGCACAGTGTTCATCTGCTACTTGGGCCAGTATATTGACCAGTACGTTTAAACTGAACAGTGTAAAGACCTCCATATTTTATGATCTTTAGGGGCAATGCTTATCTCATTCACCCAATCATTATCTTCAGCATTTGATGAAGTCAATTAAACTCAATGATCTTCGAACCTGAAAGTGCGGTGACCTTTCTGCTGGATGAGTGTGCACTTTGAGAGGTGAAAGTGGAGTACTGCACTCTTTATGTTTCTTATTGGGGTAATAATGGGGTAAAGTACTCTCAGGAATTTACTTTCTGTTACAAAGCTATTGTTGTATTGCTTTATGGTCAATTAAAACTCCTCTTCTTTAGGGGGGACATACAGTCTATACAAAATATTCACTAAATGTTGTTTGTTGGCTTCCTGTTGAATTTCAGTGTAAATGCAATGTCATGTATTGATTATATTTGCAACGAGAAGTCTTTTTTCAAAAATATGTAATATGACACCCACAGCTAATTTGCATACAAAGAAAAAAAAAAAAAAAAAACGATTATGGTTCTCCCGTTCAAAGTAACCATTCAATTTCCTTCAAACTTGCCATATGCATTCTGGGGCTCAATACAATTACTTTCTATGGTTTAGTTTTTTTTTTATATATATATATTTTTTTTAATGATTTTTTTATTGGCCAATCAAATTTCGGCTTAGCTAATTATACATTCATGGACTAATTTTTCAAAGTTTAAACATTTTTGTCAAAAACAAAACCATACAAGTTATAGAATACACATTCACAAGGCAGCACACCAAATTTCAAGACAATTCATCATGCAATTCTCTCTCAATTACAAAAATCATCACGCCCATTCACCTAAAATCCCCATTTTGAGAAAACAAAGAAAATAAAACGAATTACATTTTGAATCGCGTCAAATACGTTCCGAATGGTAAACAACACCCAATGAGGCAATTTTGACAAGTTTTTTTTTAATTAATTAATTTAGTTCATTAATGGAAGAATATATGCAGCAAAACATCTGAATATAAATCAATTAATACAATTAAAAGGAGATTACTGTTTTAATTAGTACTCTAATATGCTATACTTTACTGTACAAAAAGGTCATTAGAATATGAGATAAATGTGACTTTGAACTGGATTTTGGAGTACTTGTAGGCATTATTTTTTACTCAAATTTTTACAGAACATTCAACAGATATTACTGATCAATTTGACATCAAAATTTAAAAAAAGTAAAAAAATTAAAAAAAATGGCTATTAGACTGTATGTCCGTCCCCCCTTAAATGCTGCCATTCCTTGAATTATATCATACAAGTCCTGTTCTAGTATCGTTTAGGTGAATGTGACTGTTTTATAACTGTAAACACTACTTGGAAACAGATCTGCAAAATGTAGTTATTCTTATCCGTTCCTATTTTTAATTTGTATACTCTTGAATATTGTTATTTGTTTTGTTTCCAATATCCAATGTATTTTTATGTGAAATAAACTTAACTGAAACTTGTTACCTGGCATGGCTAATGTTGTTATTGTTATGGACAATATCCTCATGATTGTACTATTCTAAAACTTGCAGGTTCACAGTTGAAGAAGTTGAGCTTGGCCATCTGAGAGAGCCCGGGACAAAACCAGCCATTTTCTGCTTCAGCAATGTAAAGCAGAGGTAAGTACTTAAATCATTTAACCATTAACTCCTGACGTGCCAAGCTCACATTTTTGTGAGTTACAATACACACAAATGCCATAGAGCATTAAGATCCCTGGCAAGTTCAGAGTTAAAAACAATAATCTTATTCGTCTCCTTTTTTTTAAAAGACATATTTTGTTCTTTTTCTTTTTCCTCTTCCAAACTATTCTTTCCTTCTTGAATTCTTTCTTGTTTGCCTGTATTACTTCCTTTTCTCTTTTGGAACATTCCATCTTCTCTCAACAGTCATAAGATTTAATTCAGTGGTCCAAACATGGAATACTGTCTTGGCTTCACAAACTCTTCTAATCTATGCTCTTCCTTCATCATTAGTTTTGCTTGTCTTTTCTTTCTTATCCCATATATTCCTTCTTCTTTCCTTTCTTCTTTTTTCTCAGTCTCTCATATTCTCTTCTTCTTGCCTTCCCTTGTATATTAATATATTAGTATATTGTAAACTGTATGAAATGTATGAAAGGAAAAAATAATATAACAATTATCTCTGTCTTTTTAGTTTACATTTTGTTTTTTGTATTGATCTTTTTATTTTAGGTCAGCTCATTTTGATGAGAGTTCTGATGACTTGAAAGGTCAGATAATGAAGAGTGGCGGCGCAAAGGTCATTGATGACGTTGATACATTAAGTGAGAGAGTAGACGCTGTCTATCAGGAACTGGAGAAAATCATCAAACTGGTAAAGTCCACAATTACTTTGTTATTGATTTTTGTCGAATAGGAATAATAGAGAAAATTCATGTAAGCGGCATGACTATGATTATTTACTGGCCTGACTTTGGACAAATGTCCGCGTCACTTTTTTTCAATTCCAAGTCATTTTGAATTTAAAAATGACTTTAATTAAGAGCAATTTACTGTCCAATTACTGTAAATGGGGTAATGTTCGCGGTGAATTTATCTTCGCGGATTTCGCGCTGAAGTCCGCGTCCGCGAATATTAAAACCCGCGAATATAAATGCGTGATTTGCAATAGGTGTGAACACTTGCTCGGCCGCGAAATTAAAAAGCCGCGAATGTGTTTTTGTGTCGCTCAGCACGAAATATTAATCACGGAAAAATAACAACGTTTACAGTATGTCATTTAGTCATCTGGCCTAGTGTGATTTTACAAAAAGAGGTTAAATCGGTGTATTTATACTAGGTTTGCCTTTTAAAATACCATCTCATACCTGCCAACCAGTCCGATTTTTTACTAAAAAAAGGTTAAAAAATCGGACGAGTACGATTTTTAAGTCGAAAAAAAAATTAATTAATTAATAAATTTTAAAAAAAAAAAAAAAAAAAAAAAATTTTTTTTTTTTTTTTTTTCCTTTCTTTTCAAAAAGTAAATATACATGTGCATATATATACACACATACATATAGCTCATACATACATAAAGCTCATTAAGCCAAAATATTCATGATCTTTATCATTGAAGTATTGCTCATTCAGTGTGGTCATATATGTTTAAAAATAAGGCTAAGATAGCACAAGAGAGCATCTAGAACCCTAGAGCTGAACCCCGGCCGCAAAGGACTTCGTGCTTTGCACTCGCGATGCGCGCTTCGCTCACATGAGAGTAAGATTTTTCATTTTCAAATGTTGGCAGGTATGCCATCTATGATTTCTACTCTTTCGGACCAGTGGATTTTTATGTGGAAAAGGAATACCGGTAATACAAATTTGCTTTAATATGTTTTGTTTACTGAACAGGAGCTGGGTATAGAAACCAACCCGCCTTCGGAGATCGACTCTGGCTTCCCCAGCGAGCTGGATGATAGTACGGAGGAGAGATGCGGAGGATGCCAGTGGGATCTCCATGGAGACGGAGAACAGCAGGAGACTCTGACCAACATTGCAGGAGGAGCAACGTGTGAACTCGCATTTGAGAAGGTACAAGGAAAATGGAGATCTGTATAAAGTCAAACCTTTCTTCGCAGCTAACTGTCTGTAACAGCCAACCTGCCTTAAGTCATTTGGTCACCAACATTGATCCCTGAGGAGAACCTGGTTATGAAGCTCACCTGTCCACAGTGGCCACTTTTCTCATTTCCCCTAGGTGGTCACTATATACAGGTTCGACTGTATTTGCAATTTGGAGGTTATTGTCAAATCCTATGTTACATTGTTCTCATCTCTTTTTCAAATGTTGAAAGTGAGAGTTCATTTGTGAATGTGAAAGTTGGAAAGTTTGATAAAGTCCCTGTTTTAACTTATTTTGGTCAGTGGAAAAGCCAAATTAGCGATTGCAAATGAGTACAGCTTAATTTTATAGAGTATAACTTATTTTGAAATACCACTATGTATATACATGTATGTGATCAACATATTTTTTCTCTAGGTTAATAAGACTTCTTTATAGGTCTAATTATAGTGCTATTATGCTCTTACATGCCTCCTTCAACAGCCTTAGACACTGGTGTTCCTGGAAGCAGGAAGCCCTTCCCTTCTAGCTAGAAACCATATTGCTTAGTTATATCGCAGAAACATACCCTGTAATTGATTTCCTCTTTTGTTTCTTCCATACAGCACTATGAAGCCATAAGTGAACACGTCGCTGCGGCCGGTCCTCTCCCACCCCTCCTAGTAAGCAGTGTTCCTGGAAGCGGGAAATCTCTTCTCCTGGCCAAATGGGTCCAACTGAAGCAGAAACATGTGCCTAGCGGTCTGGTCCTGTACCACTTCACTGGATCACCAAACTCGTCAAGTGCCAATGCTGTCACGATGATAAGGAAGATGACCGCTCAAGTAAGCGACTTTTTGACTGCTTTTAAAAAACGTAACGCTTTAAAATTAAGCCTTGTATAAAATAAAAGTGCACATAGATGTGGCATACTCTAATGACCATTGTTGCTAGGGGTAGACATAAACACGTCTCAAGACGACAAGTGCTTTGTGACGTTGTTGGATCACCCAAATCGAAAGTGCCAATGCCGTCACATCAAAAGATAGGATGTTTTATTTTCAAACATAAACGAGTGTCAGGAATAGTACACACACTTGGCACATACATGAAATGATACAGATCATATACAAATAACAAAGATGAAATCAAAAAGATAAAAATAACAATTGAGGATATAAACTGAAACTGTTCTAAATTACTTTCTTTTCTTCCATGTCAGTTGATGTAGCAATATTACACACACTTGGCACATACATGAAATGATACAGATCATACACACACAAAAATAAGATGAAAATAAAGTAGATAAAATGAACAATTGAGGATATAAACTAAAACTGATCTGAATTACTTTCTTTTCTTACATGTCAGCTGATGCAGCAATATTACGCACACACTTGGCACATACATGAAATGATACAGATCATATACAAATAACAAAGATGAAAGTAAAATAGATCAAAATAACAATACAGGAAATAAACTGAACTTAAAGGGGACCACCAGGCAAAGAATAATACATAATTATTTGTTTTGGTACTGTTTTGTGATATCAAATAGATATCCAACATTTTGCAAAGGGTTGTGTAAATTCACAAACAAAGCAATAAAATTACCACCACTTACAGAACCACTATTATTTCCTGGTTCTGTACAAGCCAAATATTTGCGAGTGCGCCAATGCTATTCACGCGTACGTTTGGAGACAATAGACAATTTTTTCTGGAAACATATTTTTGTGAACTTGTCATGGAATGCACTACTAAAGGTGTTACCTTTGATTTATAATAATATTATTTTTGGGCGGTGGTACCCTTTAATATTGAATACATTTTTCTTCCATTTCAGCTGATGCAGCATGTGTCCTCCCCTCCCGCCCTGTCGTGCGAGCCAGGCCGGCTGGTAGAGGAATTCCCCAAATGGTTGGAGAAGGTTTCCTGCAGAGTGGCCGGTGGTATCACCATCGTCATTGATTCTCTTGACAATCTGCAGGTGAATATCTTGGATTTGTTTCCACAATTTGCTTATTATTATCATATGTTTTTGCATCCAACATTTCAGCATGTTTCAGTATAATTAGATTGATTCTTTTTGTAGCCTATGTCAGTTAACCATCTTAATGCCACTGTCAACTCTGGTTACATTACTCATAGAATTAGATATGTTGAGTCTTCCCTGAATGAACAGAATAGATATGTGTGGACTGAATTGTGTAGGCTGAACTTCCTTTATATGCACTTTAGATGAATGGGGATTTGATTAAACTATTCATGCATACTTGTAAACGAGAGACCTGGATACAGTGTCTTCTTGCAAATTAAGTTGGCACTCCGTGTGTTAAGGGCAAATAAATCCTTCTACACATTTCTATTTGTGTGTGTTTTACAGAATCGAGAGGGTCACTTAGGGTGGTTGCTTGATCCATTACCAGTTGATACAAGAGTCATCGTCTCAGCGAACCCGGAGAACTGCATGCAAGCATGGAAGTAAGTATAGCTGCACAGAGTTGTTACTGAATAATGATGATGTACTCGCATTGTACTTGTAAGACAGGTAAATAGGTAAGATGAGGATGATGATGGTGATGATGATGAGGAGGAGGAGGAGATTGATGGTAGTGGTGGTGGTTACGGTGATGGTAATGGTGATAAGGATGATGATTAAGAAGACGATGATGGTGACAGATAGATACAAAAAAGAGACCATCTTCAGAACAAATGAAAGTAATTTCTCTTGTTGAATATATATTATGGGATTTTTATAAAATTATATAAAACTAAATGCCCTTTTACTTTATTTCAGATCCTGGCCAACTATCCATCTGAAATCTCTGGCACTACCTCACGCCCTAGATCTCATGCACACTTCTCTGCCAGTTGAATATCTCTTCTCTTTCTACAGATTGTGGGATTTTGAGGAAATGTAAATAACTCGTTACTTTCTTTTTAGATCTTGGCCAACAATCCATCTGCAACCTCTGGCACTGCCTCACGCCCGTGATCTCATGCATGCTCTCTGCCAATCCCGTGGACTTCAGGTTGTCCCCGAGCATGAGGTTCTCGCTCTGGCCCTGTGCCACTCCGCGCCAAACCGACTTCCACTGCACATCACTCTCGTAGTCGATGAACTTGCACACAGGTATTTACGTTAAAAACTCAACTAGAAATATCATCTCTAAGCGCTTTACAATGATATTTTTACCCCGGTCATCAGATGCATTTTCCAATTAATCTAGCACACAAAGTGTGCGTTTTCTACCCCCTGAGGAGCATTCAAGTATATGTACACAATTATTTAAATGATTGATGTTTTTATGATTTTTAAGAAAATGTTTCACCACTTAATCGGGTGAACCTGTTAAAGGGGCCAAATGTTGCTTGTAAAAGCCTACCCTATTTTATTCAATTAATTAATCTCCACTCATGGGATGGATTGCCCTTGACAGCTACAAGCCCTTTTTTCAAAGGGGTCTAAGTAAGCAGAGACTACTGTATAATAATAATAATAGATTTTATTTATATAGCTCATGATATGATACAATATCATCTCTATGTATGCAATGTTTAACCTGTTTGATCCTATTTGATTAATTTCCCATGGATTCTTGCCAAACATATATATTAAATGAATCATGTTTTCATTACCTCTAATTAAATTTTTTCGTACAGTGACCGCTCGATGCCAATAGGGGAGAAGCTCGCTAGCGGATGTCTGGACTTTGACAGCATCATTGAGCTGTATCGCTACATCCTAGAATCAATTGAGGCGGATCACGAAGACTCGTCGTGTCGTGGCCTAGTTAGAAAAGTGAGTATATTTTTGTGATTTAATTAAATAATTGATAACAGTAATAATAATAATAATAATAATAATAATAATGGTTATTTTATGTAGTGCTATACTATTATAACTGGTAAAGGGATACACCCTGCAATCATTCCTGTACATGAAGTGCACATTTTCTACTCCCTATGAAGCATTCAAGCCAGATGCCTGTTGGCCGCACACAGTGCTTAGGGACCACATTCGCATCCTTCTTGGTCCCCATTTATACACCTGGGTAGAGAGCAGAGTTAGTAAATTAATTGTCTTGCTGAAGCAGTGGACACAAAATAAACATGGGCTCAGGGCAATTTAGCCCCCAAAATGCCCAAAAGAGCCCTGGTAAATTTGCATAGATTTGAATGCAAAACAAATATTAGAGTGCTATTTTCTTGCAGATGAGCTTTCATATTAGCTACCAAAAAATAAATGTTAATATTTTCTTGGTGCTGAAGAAGGAACACAATGGGCAGGTACATTTGTGTCAAACTCAGGATTCCACTGATAAACTACAATGTACCTCTGACCCTCCACAAACCAAGAATCTATCAATCTTTAACAAAAAAAACAATTGAAAACTTACCTCTACCAAAAATGCTTTTGAACATTTTAGATGGAAAATGCTCTATATAAATGCATTATTATTATTATTTTTATAAAATTGTTATAAACATATTATGTAACGTTTTTTTAGGTGTGCCTGTTAGCCTATGCTTCGCGGGACGGAATTGCAGAAGCCGAGTTGTTTGACCTCATCCCTGACCTGACCTGGAACCAGTGGGCCCCGCTGTGTCACGACCTTATCAATAGACATGTCATGACCTTTAGAGCAGGGGTCATTACGTTCGCTCACATGCAAGTAAGATAATAATATTCTTATTTCATTATATTTTATTCAAACTGACTGATTACCATAAAGCAGGGGCGTAGACACCAGAGGCGAATGAGGGGTATGCATCCCCCCCCCCCCACCTCACAAGGTGTGTGTGTGTGTGTATCTCAAGAGCTATACAATAGATTCATATCAAACTTGGTACATTAATATGTGTCTCCTCTTTTTGTTTGATTTATATAACTTGTATTTTGAAATGCACTAAAATCTTGTCTTTACTTATATTTTGTTGATAAAACCAGGCACGGACGGCGGTCAAGTTGAGTTACTCGAGTGAGCAGAACAATGAGAGAGAGCTTCAGGCCGTGGTCAATAAACTCATCCACTACTTCAAGAAATTTCTCAAGTAAGCTCCTAGTCCTTAACATATTATTATTAGAACTTTAGAAGTGCTATTAAAGTGATTATTTGTTTCTGCTCATGAATAATTTTTAGTCCTAATTTACATATTCTGGGAAAGTGAGCTAATTTCAACTTCTGGGTTACTATTTTGGGGGATAATCCACTATTTTTTGTTGTTGCTTATGTGCCCATTTGCGGTCTTGAATGTGTGATGTTTTATCTAACTGCCAAGACTTTTAGTACAGTCCAGATTTCTGCCTACTTTTTCTTAAGGCCTGGGTCTGTTACATCCCATCTCACCAATGTGCTCTCGTACACACAATGTACCTCATCCAAGTCTGAAGAAACAGTGAAAAACTACAAGAAACTCTCAGCGAACTCTGCGTCTTCAGGATCAATTACACTGCAAGATCGGCCACTCTTGATTGTGTGAGGTTTAGGCTAACTGCCAAAAAGACCTTTTAAATACTATGAACTGAATTTCTTTCTCCTTTTCTCTCCAGGCCTGGTTCTGTGACATCACGTATGACCGATGAGCTCCCGTACCTGATCCAAGTTGCGGGGAACAGTGGAAAACTACAAGAAACTCTCAGCAATCTCTGCGTCTTCAGGATCATGTACACACGAGGACGGTGTTCTGAATTGCTGACGTACTGGCAGGGAATGGGCGTCGACCGACAAGCCATGGCCAACATCTACTTCACTACCATCAAACAATTTGAAGAGAGTAAGTAAACTATGCACGTTACAAAAATATTTTGCAAGTTAAAAATTAAACGCCAGATCTGTAATAGATGATCAATGATGAAATAATATCAAATGAAATTTACTTCTTTATATGAAGGGAAAGTATTTTTTTTGTAAAGGTTCAGGAATGGCAGGAATAACACAAAGATATTTACATTTTCATACAACCCTAACTTTGTACCTCATTCAAAACTATTTAATTTTGATTCAATATGCATTAACCATAGTCCCCAGCCAAATTTTTTTTTTAGAATCAGCCCAGAATGAATTAAAACCCAAAAGCACAGTCCAAATATGAATTTTTTTAAATAACAATTTACCATAGTTTAAGTAATATCTTGTTTTAACATCAGGTAATTTGTTCAATGGCTGTGAACTATGTATTCTAAAGATATTTTTAGTCTTAACAAATTTCCCTGTAAAACTGAAAAGAAACTGCAAGTAATGACAACTCTTACTTTAATCATTGTATTTTATCTTCTCGTGATAGACATTGGTGGACCCATCACTTTACCAAGGATTGCTGACATGTATGAGATGTTGGGGCGATTTGTGAAGGACTTGGGCCTTCTAAATCTGGTAAGATAAATAATTTTAATTTCAGTTTCATGTTTATTTCAAGTAATTTCAAAGAAAGTTGTTAAATACATGGTTAATTATGCTAAGAGCATGATTGTTTCATTTTTGTTTCAGTCTTGTGTTTATTTTCACTCATATAAACAAAAATATGTTATTATAGAACATTGTATAATATCAGTTTCAGTCCAAGTTTATACAATACATAATAAAATATGGTAAAAAACAATGTTTAATTGTTGTGTCATTGCAGTTTAATTTTACTCATTAAAAACAAAAATGTTAAATATGGTAAGAATATTAAAACAGAAAAAACAAATTTAAAAATTAGTAGGGACAAATTAAAAGTCCATAATGATATTGCTAGTATCGTCCTCTGTTTAAGTAATACATTAAACAAAAATTTGAATTGTTGGAAACCTTGGTTTAGACTGTCATGCCTAGGGTGCCTAGGCCATGCACGATTGATTGAGTGATACACTTTGTAATTTTGAATATATCAAAATACAGTAAAACCTCTTTATAACGAGATCCTTGGAACCATGAAATTGACCTTGTTCATGTATCCTGTTATATCAGGGTACAAAATCAAAAGAATATAAAAGGGCTGGAACCAGCAAAAAACATTGGTATAAGAGGATTTTGTTATATCATGAATTGAATTGAATTGAAGTTTATTATGTCCATGATCATTACATAGAAAATTGTTTTCCACTGGTTACATTTGCAATGAATTGACATATCAAAATACAATTAAATCACATTCATAAACAATATTATTTGACATCCATAGCATTTCAATATGGTGTACATTAAATCAAACTACCATCTAACAATTACATATTTTGTATAATTATTTTCATATAAATAAAGCCAAAATCAATTTCTTCATGTGTTCCCTTTTAAACAGAACAATAACGTCACATCCCCCATTACCAATGAAATATTATGTATTAATTGCATCCAAAAAGTTTCACTATAGTATTCAACAGCATTAACATATTGTGTATTATCATTTTCTATTTACCAACTAGACAGGTTTTACAATTCTGAGTAAAACTTTAACATTAGATCATTATATATCAATTCTCAATATTTAAAACAAATATTGTATTAGCAATAAATAAATACAAAACAAATCCTATCGTTAAATTCTCCAGCTTTATATACTTAATAATATTAATAACTATCAAAACAAATATAAAACAAGTCCTTATATTCATCATACATGTATGCAATTTAAATTATATCGTACAGTATTATATTGCATCAAATGCGGGAACATAAATAATAAAACAACAACTTGTATCCGCGGGTTCTACAAATTGAAAAGAAAATAAAGACCAATGCCTACAAATTGAACACCCCGGTGTCTCACGTTAAACAAACGAGAAAAGAGACAATTTTACCTACGAACTGTACCATTGTAAGTGTGTGTAGAATCGATAACGAATGAGTTTCTGAATCTTTGCCCGTTTGTTCGAGGTGCGCGTACCCTGAATCCGGATCTATTGAATGTGTATTCTTCTCTCAATGGGTGGGTCGGGTCTCTCAAAATTTGTTTGACTTTTGCAAGAACCCTTTCTTCGTACAGAGATTGTATTGGTGGCAATTGTCTACCATAGCACACTATAATAAGGTTTGACTGTATATTAAAATCCTTTTTAGGCCACCTGGTCCGTTCAGCGAGCACTGGAGATCCGTGAATCCATCGACCCTGACCATCTGAGCGTGGCACAGTGCTTTCACCTTCTTGGGGCGATCCATGGACAAGGAGGAAAGTTTGGTTCCGCAGAGGCCTACTACCAACAAGCTCTTATGATCACCGAAAGCTCCTTGGGCAAGAACCACGGCGATGTCGCCAAGGTCTTGGAATCATTGGTCGTCATCTATCGGAAACAGAACAAGTAGGACAAATGTTCTTAAAACAGTATCTAGATTCAAAATTGATTTAATTTTAATTCACCATGGTTATTGTCATCTGTTGCAAGCTGAAAAGTGGGAGCATTAGTTCTATATTTGATCTATCTTTTACATCTATCTTTTTCATTTTTGTTTTTATAAGTCATCATTATCTGAATCAGTACAAAATAAAATGAGAGTATGTAGTCACAGTCATTTCTAGATAACCCATTACAATAACGATTCAAATCTGTTTTAACCCTATTCTAACTGGGCTATTTCAGACCAGGTTTTTACTGGGGGGGGGGGGGGGTCAATTTGACCCCCCCCCCCCCCCCCCTAAGATCTCGAAGACCGATTGTCCGATTCACGCGAAATTTTGCATTGAAGTATTAGCGACGCGTTCATGTTTTCGTTTAAACGATCCAATGTTAAATATGCAAATTATGCGCATATTCATTACCGAAGTACGCTAATTTATGCAGAAATTCTCTTTTTGTCTGTAAATCACTAAATATTGCTCAGAATATGCTAATTTTGTGCATGAATATTCTTTATGACTTAATTAACAGGTTTTCAACATTAAAAATTGCGATAGCCAAAATTTTCTTTATGTATTTCTTTGTTTTTGGAATTTCTTATGTATTTCTTTGTTTTTTCAACTTATGTTTTTTATTGTTTTTTTCAATGGAATAAATTATTGACCATTATCCAACCATTTTTAGCCCAAAATTAAATGATTGCAGCGATTAGAATGAAAAATAATGAAGGTTTTGTGTATTATAGAAAAAATCAATTTCCATAGGATTTGTACACAAATCACAAAATTTAGCGATTTTTGGGCCGACGATCACTTAGGAAAGGTCACGTGACTTTAGAACGGTATATCTGGTCGTCGCAAATTTGGTCTCAAAAGTTACGCAAGACTTCAATGAAAAAACTCATGAAGTCGCGCGGCAATATCTGCGCGCGTTGCGGAATTATCGCGCGAAAAGTCGAGGGGGGGGGGTCAAATTGACCCCCCCCCCCAGTTAACCCTAATCCCACTGGGTTATTTTGGTCACTTGAGTCCACTGGGGGGGGGCTGTTTTGGCCCCCCCCCTCAAATCTCGGCAACGAATGGACCGATCGACTTGAAAATTGGCACACACGTAAAACAAGTCAAGTAGAATAAGAATATGAAAAAAGAAAAAAAATGTATAATTAATAACAATTTTGAATATGCAAATTTTTGACGAATTTGGGAAAAAATTGGGATTTTCATCTAAAATCAAAAGAAATTACAGGATTTCTTCAGGTTTTCTGTAAAAATACTTTCAAATGATGTTATTCATCATATCCATGTTTTTTATGGTGATAAAATATATCACTAATTTGCATAAATATGCAAATTAGTATTCCCGGATTTATCCACATTGTTTTCATTCTTATGTATTTTATTGTTTTTTTGTTGTTGTTTTTTTTTTAAAGAAGAATTTATCTCTGAAGTGTATGAATTCAACTAATAACAAAGAAATAATACAAATTATAATTCAAAGTAACAATTATAACAGATTTGGAGTTTGCATGGCATCGGATATAGGAATTACATAGAAACCTGTACAAAAATTACATTTTTTTGTGACGGACGAGCAATTATCGACCTCTAAAATCAGTTCCACAGGTCCGACCGGGGTGAATTATATATCAAAACATGCGGGAGACTTGAGAGAAAATAGTCATGAAGTTTGAACGTGAAATTCCAAACGGTCTAGATGCACATCGAAAAAAACGACAGGGGGGGGGCCAAAAAGGCCCACCCCCCCCCAGTGGGATTAGGGTTAAGATAGGGTTAAAGATACGCTCATCACACCTCTTATCCTATCAACAAGAATCCATGTAATGTCATTTTGCTATTTTCATTCAAATTATTTTGATCAATAAGCGTTGTTATAATAATTGTCTTTATTATTCAGGCATGTCCAGGCGGATCCGCTACAAAAGCGATCCCAGGCGATTCGGAGACAGGCTCAGATGCACCTCTCCCCCCACCAAGTGAGGGCTCTCTCTGCTTTGCGTCGTCGCACGCTACAGACAGAGCTGCTCACACAGGGCTTGGATTCAGCTGACTTGGCGAGAACCCTCAACGAACTGGGCATGCTCTACTATCTTCAGAAAGATTATGGGTAAGAAAAGTAGAGAGCAACCATTTAACCTGTTGCCTGCAGAAACCCGATATGATGGACTATATTTACAAAGTCTATGGGGATTTCCAAAATCTTGAAGGGAATGTGTTAATGCTGGATTGAATGTGATGTGTATTCTCTCATATCCACATTACATGTATATTGTCTGCATATTTTTTTTAAAGTGTAAACACCAACTTTGATTGATTATCTTAGCTGTATTCTTTGAGAATTATATTTGCTTTTTAAAATATTTCTGTTTTTATTTTATTTCTGTTTTTATTTTATTTGACAAAGTTATGATTTGGATATGAAAAGAAATAAATCGGAAAACAATTATTGTTTTAATTTTTCCCTCAGATCTGCCGAGAGTTATTTCAGGCGAGCGCTAGCCATGAGAGAATCGGTCCTGGGCCCCCACCACGTCGATGTTGCACAGAGTCTACACAGTCTGGCCACGCTACACAACGACCGAGACGAGACAAACATTGCCGAGGAGCTGTACGAGAGGGCGCTCTCCATACGTCGCTCGAACATGCAGCAGGATCATCCCTTGGTGCTGGCCACTGCAAGGAGTCTGGCTGTCTTATACAGGAAACAGGTATGGTATAGTATTGTCATTATTATTCAAATATTTGTAGAGAACGATCACAAAATCGTATTTATTAATGAAACATGCAGCAGGATTATTCTTTGTTGCTAGCCATGGTAATTTGAAGGACATTTTATTAGCTGGCGGATAAATTTTATCCTCATTATGAATTCCTGTCAATGCTTTCTATTTGCTTTCTATATACTAATAATATAATTATATGTAATTTTTCCTTTGTAATTATGGTAAATACAAAATTTGATCTCAGAAAAAAATAGAGATACAGTGACAAATAATAAACCACATTAATGAATAACTGCCTAATAAGTAATTTGAGTTTAGAAATATACCCTAGGTGAAATTTATTCTGTTACTGAAGAGCATCCACTGGCAAAGAAGCCTGTATAACTGATTAACCCTTATCATACTTACATGTATATTATAATTGAAATCATAAATATTGTTTCTTATGTGACCAGGGTAAATATGAGGATGCAGAACCACTGTATGTGCAAGCAGTAGAATCAAAGGAGAGAAAACTTGGAGGCAATCACCCCAGTCTGGCTACAGCTTTGGTTAATCTGGCAGTTCTCAGATGCCAACAGGTACATTAATCCCTTCCCTTCCCGATTCTGATATCCCCATGGACTTTGTGCATAGCCCACCAGGTTCCCATAAGCAAGAGGTTAAATGTTTTTATTCTGCTGGGTCATCTTAAATCAAATATGATAAACCCATTCAGGACAGGTCCCCAAACTTATGAAGGTTGGAGTCTAGATGCAGATTGCATGTGATACCAAAATCAATATGTCCTCAACTGGTTTGAAATATGTACAGTGTAAACTTACATATTGTATCAATATTTAGAATTAAACATAATCTGATTTACAAAACATTGAGCAAAATGTGCAAATAAACAGATTCTGTTTAGTTGTTGTAAAACTGAGAATATTTGTTTGTTTGTATCATGTAGAATGGTACACCAGGTATATAATAAGATTACAGCCTATATCTCATTTCCGTGAAATTGTGACATTTGAACACCATCTTAATTTTCATGGGAAGGACTGATTTGGCTGATTTGGGTTTGATTTTCTTGTAATCATACTATTTCAATACTTTTGTATGTTTTTAGGGTAAACACGAAGAAGCGCTACCACTTTATGAGGGAGCGCTGCAGATATACGAGGAACACTTTGGCCCGAACCATGCCAGAGTTGCCGAGACACTGCGAAACCTGGCAGTTCTGCGCTACGAACAGGGCGACTTTCAGGAGGCTGCGGTGCTTTACAAGCGCGCCAACGAAATTCGGGAATTGGATGGCTACGTCAGCAAGCCAATTTCTAGGCGTTCGTCTAGCGCGGGATCAACGTTGATGAAGATGCACAATATGATGGCAGCCGGAACGAGGTAGCCTTAAGTAGTGCCACATCTACAATGTACTAGGGTATGAACATCTTTAGGCCATACACACAATTTCGTTGGAGCGAAGAGTACTTAGTCAATGCCTGTGTTGGCATGTCAACAATATACGCCAGCCATGCAATGTCTATGCATTGCCTGCGACACAACAGTATGGTGATGTGCGTACGAGTTGGTGGTGCTAAAAATGAACACGAACAAGTATTCAAGTTATGAGCCAAATATTTTGTAATTTGTGTGTGCTTTGATAATACAGTATAACAATAAAAATCAGGGACTTTATGTGAAGGTCAAAGAGAAGGTGAACTTTAAAGCCAAATATTTGTATTTTTGTATTATTTTTGGGTGGGGAGGGAGGAGAAATGTGCCTTTCTGATGCTACATACCCAACAATTTATCCGACACCTTTGGTATTGAAGCAACATGTAATTTTATAATGTTCGATATATTGTGCTTTAATTCGGCCAATTTTCTTTAATCCCTCTTTTGAAGGTAGTATTTTTGTTATACTTTGAAATATTACAATCTTCCTCGATCAAATTTAACCAAGTTACAATCATTATGGAATTGCTTGTGTATGAAGTTGTGTATTTAGAATGTATATAAAGTTGTGTAGAATATCGGTTATTCTCAAATAACCCTGACTTGTAATTTTGTGCATGTATATCCCAAATAACACTTGAAAACATTGCACACACCAATGTTATTTGCCAAAATATGTTTTCATTCATGAAATATTAGGTACAGTGGAACCACTTTATAATGAGCTATATTATGAGGTAATTGCACAGGTCCAGATTCTATGTATTTTATTGTTTTTAGCCCTAACCAGGCCGGGGGGGGGGGGGGGGGGGGGGTGGAATCCACCCCCCCCCCCCCCTCGACTTTTCGTGCGATAATTCTGCAACGCGGGCAGGTATTGCCGCGCAACTTCTTCTAAATTTTGTGATTTGTGTACAAATCCTATGGAAATTGATTTTTTCCTAGAATAGACAAAACCTTCATTATTTTTCATTCTAATCATTGCAATCATTTAATTTTGGGCTAATAATTGTTGGAAAATGGTCAATAATTTATTCCATTGAAAAAAACAATGAAAAATAAAAGTTAAAAAACAAAGAAATACATAAGAAATTCCCAAAACAAAGAAATACATAAGGACAATTTTGGCTGTCGCAATTTTTAATGTTCAAAACCTATTAATTAAGTCATAAAGAATATTCATGCACAAAATTAGCATATTCTGAGCAATATTTAGTGATTTACAGACAAAAAGGGGATTTCTGCATAAATTTGCATAATTAATTGAAAATTGATTATTTAAACAAAAATAACAATGCAATCTTGTAGATTATGTTGCAAGCTATCTGCGTGCCAAATTTTGTGGCGGCCGCGCGTTCGACCGCCGAGATCTCAGGGGGGGGTGGAATCCACCACCCCCTCGGCCAGAGCATAGCCAAAATACCCCGGCCTGGTTAGGGTTAAGACCTGATACAACAAGATATTTGATACATAACATGGTCAATTCAATGGACCAAAGGTGCTCATTATAATGAGGTTTCACTGTATTAAAAAAATAGATATTAGATATATATCTACCAATTCGTTTGTTTTTTTTAAACACTATCCCATATGTTGATATGTGGGCATACATTTATTGTAAAGATCTTGGTTTATTACCAGATTTTATTTTGATATTAGGAACATTTTGTTATTCAGAATAATAATGCAGTGAAACCGTGTTATAACGAGCACGTCGGGCCCAATGGATTTACCTTGTTATATAAGATATCTCTCATCAGGGATTAAAAATAATAATATTCATAGAACATGGGCCTGATGTGAAATAAATCATGTACATGTACTGTACCTCGTTATATCAGTTAGTTCTAAAGAGGTTCCACTGTAATAGTTTTTAGGCCATTTATGTTCATATTTTTCTGCAAGTAATGCTTGAAAGATAATGTCCTCCTTATGTAAGCCATCTGTCAAAGTAGTGTTTTACTGACCTTGCCTGCAAAAAAAGGTCACTTATATGTGACCAGCTATAGCAAAAACCCGGCACTTGTCAGTAAAAATCAAAATGTAGATTTTTATACCATTACATTGATGCTAAATGTTCTAACTAATTGGTGAATATATGATTGTTTCAATTTTGCAATCATAGGACTTTTCCACACATTGTGTGAACTTAAAATGCCCATTTCTTCAAAACATGAATAACCGACAAGTGCCGGGTTTTGCTATAGCCGGTCACGTATTTTACTTGCTAGGTTCTGTACAATTATAGTAATTGTGTAATGTTGCTTTTTATCTAAATATCTATAAAAATGTGTCCACTGAAAAATCAAATTGATGAACTGCTTTTTAAAAATTTGAATTGAAATACGTATGGCTGAAACTCAACACCTTGAAAAAAAAAGTGTCCTGATAAAAACCTTGATTAACTACTATCAGTGGATTTTATTGAAAAAAGAGTATTACAACTAAATTAAATCTATAATCGATGTACATGCTTGTGAATAATTTATATTGTGGTTATAAAGGAAACATATGTTTCTTATTGAAAGTATTTTATAGAATGGGTTGATAAATCCCTGCAATCTGATTGGTTGAGAGCACAATTTGTGGAGACAATTAATTGTACTGGATGCATGAAAAGTCATGCGTCCGGTAAAAAAATCATGCGTTCGGTAAAAATTTCATGCGTCCGGTAAAAATTTCATGCGTCCGGTAAAAAATTTCATGCGTCCAGTAAAAAAATCATGCGTCCGGTAAAAAATTTCATGCGTCCGGTAAAATTATTTCATGCATCCGGTAATTTCTAATTTTTAATTTTTTGACTTTTTGGGGGGCGTAACAATGCCCATTCTATAAAACAGATGATGCGCAAGTTTATTTCGTGGGTCGGTGGAATTGTTTGCACGCGGTAACTATGGAAACTAGTCTAAACTACCAGGCTACCAAATATGGCCCGTGCTGTAATATGGCCCCCCTGTTTATCAGCTGATTAAGCGCATTAACACAGATAATTCCGCGCAGTGAACTTCTTTTGCTTATCTATTTCCTTTGTGGTTAAGCGCAATAAGACTCATCGCGCAATCAAAAACCATCTTCTGCGCGCTAAAAGTCAAGTGTGTACAAATGAATGGGAAATTTGTTTGCACAGGGATAAATGACATCGTTTCAGAATCTGCTCAGATTCGGCAGATTTGTCAAGTTTATAATAATAATAATAATAATATAGTTACTTATATAGCGCTAAATACATAAGTTTCATAGCGCTTTACACTATTATTACCCCGGTCATAGGATACAATGCAAACCAGCACACATTGTGTGCACCATCTCCACTCCCTGGGGAGCATTCCTTCCAAGCGCTCATGGGCTTAAGAAGATCGTTCACATAAAGGCTTTCACCTCCTACCGGTCCCCATTTATACACCTGGGTAGAGAGCAGCAATAGTGGATAAATTGTCTTGCTGAAGGACAAACGCGGTGGGCAGGGTTCGAACCCGGGATCTCACGATTGGAAAGCGCGCGCTCAACCAATGTTGCCACACCACATCCATTACAAATATTTTGTGGATAAATGTAATCTTGAAGATTTTAAGAACACTTTGATGGCACTTTTATTGGAAGAAGTTGTTCATTTATCAAGAAAACGGACCTTTGAAATCATGTAAATCATGTAAATCATGTAAATAGGGGGGCCATATTACGGCACCCTCTTTCAATGTGGTTTAACAGTTCCATAGTTACATGTACCTTGTGCAAACAATTCCTACCGACCCACTCATACCTGCGCATCATTTGTATACTATACATGCAATTATCAAATGTTTTTACAAAATAGACCCTAACCCTACATGTTGATTTTTCTCCCCAAATTGGATCTTGTACTCCTGCTGTAATTAATTAAATTGAATTCTATTTCTATTGCTGAGGCTTGTAGAACTTACATTATGATGTGCAATATTTGTCTTCTAAGAGTATTTATATGCAACAGTATTCTACATCGTAAAAATGTGTTAGCTTAGTTCAACACATTACAAGATCGTAAACACTTATTTTACTAGGCATCTTGCTTCAAATAATTTGTTCATATTATTGATCATGTTTTGTAGTAAATGCATAAAGTCTTTGAAAGATCAATACCAGTATTGATGTTGCTTTAATTTTTTATTCTGATAGGCAGCAAGTCATACTGTCAGTTATGCAATTTCACTATTTTTTTTTACAATGTCTTGAATGATTCGTAATCTTACAAAGTATCATTAATGCATTGTGTATTTTATCATGTACCGGATGGGCATAGTACTACTACGGTACTAGAATCTAATGAAAGATAAATTGTTTGAATCAAGAGCGTGAACAATCAATATATACTATGCATTTTCAATGTGATATGTTCTTCCATTTTTTATGTTAATTATGTGTGTGAACATATACAGTACCTTAACTTTGTGGGGAAAATATATGCATTTTGTGACAAAGTCTCCATTTTAACGAAGATGACATATTTATTTTGTATTTATAACTGAATCTTAGAATAGATTGATTATATAGCATTTCTACTTTATTAAAATAACTTCTGATGCCAAAGCTATTTTGATGTGCTCTGTTCATTGTGCATAATCATGAGAGGTGTGTTGGATATAATCAGAGGTGTGTTGGATATAATCAGAGGTGTGTTGGATATAATCATGAGAGGTTGGAAAGAGAATGACAGGTGAAATAAACAATTACTAATGGAATTAATCTATATAGGCAAATTCAAATGCATGCATGTGCACTCTGATTCAAAGAGGGTTTATTGAAGAGAATACACATCTACATCCTTAGTTTGGATGCTATATTCACAATTTATGAAAATCTGATTTTTAAATTATTCTGATCAGTAATCTCTCATACTACAAGTCACTACAAATAAATATGCAAAAACATGCTAGGTAATCATGTGTATACATAGTTTCAAGGGAAGACAGTTAAAAAGCCTAGTTCAATCAATGTATGGCCAGTATAAGGCTGAAATATACATTATCTTAGTACTGTAAACCGGAGTGACTTTGGCCACTTTTTGAGAAGTCTATATTTCCTTCACTTTTCACTCTTTAGAACTAATATCTGATTCTATACAATTCTATACAATTACCCTATAAGATTTATAACAATAAGAAATTTGTTCTAAAAAGTGAGGCTTGATGAAAATACATTCATCTAAAAAAGTGGCTAAAGTCACCCCGGTTAACGGTACCCGTGTATTTGCGCAATGGTATGAACCCTTCTACAGGAAGAAAAGAAAGTAGATATGATAACAATATTGGTGCAGCACATATCTTCCAATCAAAAGGTCATGAATTTGAAACCCTAAACTACTCGTCACGTTTGTCCTCCATATTGTCTTCACGTTTTGTGAAAAGGTGTTCTGGGCCCCGTTGCAGAAAGAGATACAATCGATTGTAAGTTGCAATTAATCGTAAGTCAGATCACGTGTTCTAGATGCGCTAATCTGATTGGTTTAAACGCGTAAATTTTCTGACTTACGATCAATCGTAACTTACAATCGATTGTATCTCTTTCTGCAACGGGGCCCAGGTCTAATGGTCAGAGCACTTATCAGCCCGGGTTCGAATCTTGGCTGTGTCTATCGGATGGTGACGATAAAGGGCGGTCCAAGACGTAAATAATCATAATTGAATGAACGTGTCTGCAAAAACCAAATAACCAACCAACCAATCAAGTCCAACCAAAAGCAAGACTGCAATGCTCCCTATTTCAGTATGAATATTGATTGTTAGATATGTTGCTAATGATTATAATAGAATAATGAAGACTTTGGGATTATTCTTTTAAGGAAAAAATGTGCAGAGATAAAATGTCCAAAGTAGAAGGCTAAAAATAATACCAAATTGACTATGATCAACTTGGGAGCTTTTTTGCTGAATAGATGTAGATCCCTCTGTCCTTGTCATAAAAGACTTGTTTCACATTAAATTTTCCTGCCAACATCTTCAAAAAGTTTGTGTCCCTATCGTATCTGATGCGGCAAGAAAGCAAGAGCAGAGTGTCCTCGTTCGACAGGTGCATCATGGTCTGGAGCAAAGCGGAAAAGCTCTCCTCGATGTAGACGATGTCGGCCCCGACGATGATGTCAAAGGGCTCTGGAAACTCTTCGAGTTTTTCTCCCCAGTCCAAGGCACGCACTGTTGGAGGTCTTTGACCTTTGACCTCTGTCTCTGTAACAGTTGAAGTCTCTTCTTTGACAGGCCTTGATGATGATGAAGAATGTGTCTCTGCTGATGATGATTGTGTTTCTATTTCTGCTGCTACTGCTGCTTCTAATGATGATGATGATGAAGGTGTGGGCACAGATGGGAAGTTCAAGTTGATATTTTCCCTGAGAGGTTCCAGAACACTCTCCCTGTCCGTTACAGTTGTTTCTCCTGTAATAATAACAGGAAACAAAATAAACCAACAACTTTACAATTTAGAATTTAATTGTATAAGATTTAAAAAGGCAGTGCCCAGTTAGTACAAAGTTCATGATGTTGTTATTAGAATATTCCCCAATTTATGACATTATCATTTTGTTGCACCTAATGATAAATCACTAGACTAAGTGATAAAGATAGACTGTCAGTCTATCCAATTTTAAGAGAAAAATTTAATTGTACTTTAAGTTGTAAATTAAGTCGAGTACACTATGTGACCTGTTGCAAAGTTCTGATTTTTCTTTACCATTTAGCACTGCTGTTACCATGCCAACCAGACCGGTTCTTCTTCTTCTTCTTCTTCCTTGGTAGTGCAGACTTCATGACTGAAGATTACGCACTGCGTGTGGTGCACATACAGTATAGTACAGTGAACGCAAACAAAATAAACAAAACAAAAACAAAAACAGAGACGCGACAGCACAATAAAACACAAACAACGTGGGGGGGGGGGGGGTGGGCGTTTAGATGCAGGCGGCCCTCACTGCTGCTGCTCTGAATGCATCGAGTGAAGGGAAGGCTGCTGGGTCAATTTTTAACGCGTTCCAGTCCTTGATAGTGCGAGGGAAGAAGGATGATGAGCACACTTGAGAGCTGCATTGTGGGGTGAAAAATCTACTCCCATGTCCTCTGGTGCTTGTTGTTAGTGTGGTAAGGTGGTCATTCCAGGGTACGTCTACTAGCCCAAATCGAATCTTGTAGAGCATCGCTAGTCGGCCCTGTAGCCTCCTGTTCTGTAAGGATTGCCATTTGAGCCTGTTCATAAGGTCTGTGACACTTGCTCTGCGGTCGAAGGTGCTCGTGACGAACCTGGCGCTGTTCCGTTGCACCTGCTCTACTTTTCTTATGTTTCTTTGTGTGTGGGGGTCCCATACGGAGGCTGCGTACTCCGTTATTGGTCTCACGTATGTCTTGTAGGTCGCCTCTTTGATCTTCCGGTTGGAGTTGCTGAAGTTGCGCTGGAGAAAAGCTCTGGTAGAGTTAGCTTTCTTTGTGATGACGTCGACATGTTGGTTGAAGTTTAGGTGACTATCAACATGAAGACCAAGATACTTGGCAGAAGACACCACTTCCAGGGTGGTTCCATGTACTTGGTAGGGGAAAATGATGGGATGCCTTTTCTTAGTGATGCGAATGACTTGGCATTTCGAGGGATGGAACTGCATCATCCATGTCCGTTCCCACTTCTGTAGAGACTCCAGATCATCCTGCAGTAGTGCAGCGTCCCTGTCAGTTGATACTCGTCTGTACAATGCGCAGTCATCAGCGAAGAGTCGAGGTGTTGAGTGCTTCGCGCATTTAGGCAGGTCATTAATGAAGACCAAGAAGAGGAGAGGCCCGAGGACACTGCCTTGAGGCACGCCAGACGTGACTTTGGCAGTGTTGCTGGACTTGCCATCCACGATGACTTGTTGGATGCGGTCCTTGAGGAAGTCCTCTATCCACTTCAAGGTCGAGCCCCGAACGCCGTAGTTCTGGATCTTGTGGAGAAGCAGCCTATGTGATACTTTATCAAAGGCCTTGGCGAAGTCGAGAAGGATCAGATCCGTCAGATCAGATCCGTCCAGCTCCAAGTTCAATGACTCGCTTTCCTTTCAGGGTGAGGTTTCCTGCCTTTGTCTCTGCCTCTAGGTACTCGCTCAAGACTACTGCCTGTAAAAAAAAGAAAGCAAATTTAATCAATCTGATTTGGTCAAATCCGTGTACATGGGCGCCATAAGGACAATTAAATTCATAGGCGTACATTGAAATGAGTCAAATTCTTAGTTTTCTTCTCTTTGGACATATTTGTTCCTTATACTTTTTATAGCCACATTTTGTTTCATGTTAGAGTATTACTCATAGTTTGTATTTCCAATAACATACTAAATATTTTAGAACAATAAGCCTAAGGTTATATTAACAAACATGTGATTAACAAACATGTGATCAACAATTCCCTGTACTTTTATTTGCAAATAAGTTTATTTGCAAGTAATAAAGTACATTCATGTATTGTCATATTTCAAGAATTAAATTTAACAAAAGAAAAAATGATCCGTCAGCAGGGAAAGAATTAATTTTTAATTTTAGGGGGCTACTTTTTTTATCTGATATATATCACAAAATATTTCAGATAATACTAAATGGTAATTTTATAAAAAATAGTTGATCGCAAAGGTGTCTTTACCGCGTCCCAAACGACAGCTGCAACCCCAAAGTCTGCCCAGTTCTGCTTGATGAAGAAATCTCTGCCTGCCAGATGAAGTGTCCGGGAAGCACGATGGAATGGTTCCAATATTTTGGGGCTGTACAAAACAAGAGCACCCCCTGCACTGCCAGGCCCAGAGTCAGGATCCAATGTTGTTCTTGTAATAACTTCCTCCACTGGTTTTGCATCCGATATACATTTATCGCCATTAGAGTCTTCCATTTCCACGGGTTTCCAATTGCAACAGGCGGCGCATGTGTCGTGCTCAAATTCAGCACCAGGCAGTGACTGCTTAAGGGGTTCGGCGATTGTAGAGCTCCCCGTAACCTCCCCGTCAACTCTGGTCCGATGACCGCTGATGGGAGTGATACAGCAGCAGCCTAATCCGATTATCAGGAGTTTTATGAATGCCTTATGCATCCTGCATCTCCTCTTGATTCATGTTCCTGTCCCCACTTACACATTAATCGAAATCATGGCTTAACTGCAGAATACCCCACCACTCGAAATATAGAATTTTTTTGAAAGTGAAAACTCCTATGGAGTGTTTTGGAGGAATAAACTACCAAGTAGTACCAAGAAAGACAAATTATACACACAACAATTTATCAGCACTTATCAGGTCATGTGACAGATCACATGACTCGGTTTACAACGCATGCATGCTATCGCGATATGATCGATACCAACACCATGACGACACGCGCGATACTCAATAACATTTGTGTGTATTTGAATCATTGTGTGCAGCTCTTTAAACTTGATTGAAAAAGGCGACCTAAAAAGACTAATTTAACTCAAGGTCGTATCCCAGGGACTTACCGCAACATGTCAGGAAGTACACAAGGTGAGATTTTATGAGATACGTAGATTTTTTATGGTGGAAGTGGGAAAATATGACTGTTTTGATAGCATGTTTTCAGCGCCGCACGTCGTAACGAGCCGAGTTGACGGCCTGCTGCTGCGCCGTCTCCAGCCCGGTAACAACAATCCAAGACTGCGGTGACTCGGCACATTCGACGGGGCGCTGGCGCTGATGCAGTTTCGACTTTCGTGCACTTTAAATTTAATCACTTTCAATCACTTAACTGTTTTCTTATCCTTCGAGTGTCTGTCGTTATATATTTTTGTCCAAGTGTGTGTGAGCCATTTTACTTGTCTTACTCAGTTAATTTAGTGAACTGAAAGCGAAGTTACCAGTGTTGTACTACTACTAGTCGAGTCACCATGGTCCGAGGCCGAGTCCGAGTCCGAGTCACCATGGTCGAGGCCGAGGACGAGTCCGAGTCACGGCATTACGAGGCCAAGGCCGAGGCCGAGGCCTGGCAAAGTCGGCCTCGAGGCCGGCCTCAAGACCTCCAAGACTGAGAATTTCATGAAAATGCAAAAGTATTTTCGAGATTCTTCAGTATTACCAAATAATCGTGATCTAATCGATCACATGCCATTGCGTAACCTACTTTGCCTTGTGCATACACAGCAAAACAAATTAAACAACTTTTTAAACAACCAAAAACGCTGTTTAAGCCGGTCCCTCTAAGAACGCTGTTTAAAATTTTGAACAACCAAGATCTTCAAATTCTAGGTAACTCAGGTGAGCGCTACGCTACAGCGTAGCGCTCAGGGTCGGGCTCATAGTGCCCCCGATTTTTTGCGGTAATGTGCACAATAAGTGTGCTTAAAATTATAGATATGATACGGTACTTACCACCGTGTAGATGATACATATGTTATGCAACTATGGGGTGGATCAGAATGATGATTTTTCGCTCCATTCCGCATCAAAATGAGTGATTTATGCACCTCCTCCACTTCTATCTGTGTTGTATCGCGACTTAGGAACGAGCGATGATCAGGCGAACGCGCGGGTACGGTCTCCATTCATGTACCGCGCCCGCCGAATAGATGGCAGATCTGACTCGCGCGTTTAGTGGTCGTACGGTAATCGATCGTTCAGAAGTCGCGATACAACACAGATAGAAGTCGATGATGTGCATAAATCACTCATTTTGATGCGAAATGGAGCGAAAAATCATCATTCTGATCCACCCCATAGTTGCATAACATATGTATCATCTACACGGTGGTAAGTACCGTATCATATCTATAATTTTAAGCACACTTATTGTGCACATTACCGCAAAAAATCGGGGGCACTATGAGCCCGACCCTGAGCGCTACGCTGTAGCGTAGCGCTCACCTGAGTTAAATTCTAGGGTGCGCACGCTGTATATCAGAGCGCTGCAGCGCTGTATGTAGGATCTTTGACTGTACCGTACTATATTACATCGAGAGATATCGATGGGTACGGTACGTACGTAGGTCGTAGCTGCGCATGAATTTAACTATCAATCGTATGATTTACATTTTTATTTTTTTTTAATGAAATATTATTGGAAAATACTTCAAAATAGTGAATAGATGTTGAATCTTAAATTCACCAGATTCTATGAAATCTTCCGGCCTCGAACCGGCCTCGAGTCATCGAGGCCGAGGCCGCATGCTACGAGGCCGAGGACGAGTCCGAGTCACGGCATTACGAGGCCAAGGCCGAGGCCGAGGCCTGGCAAAGTCGGCCTCGAGGCCGGCCTCGAGGCCGGCCTCGAGACCAGAAATCAAAATCAAATGACGATGTTGTTGACGTGTCGTTGGATGCGATCACATGTATGATTGAGTGACCCCCGCATCGGCACCCTAAAACATTTCCGACAGTTTAAGACTTAAAAATCATTCAAATTTCTTGAAATTGTACGCACATATTGAGAAAATAGTGCAGATTCCGATGCGATGATCAGATTTGCGATATATTAATCATATTTTGAGATATCGCCCTCGAACGTGCGCGTTGTTTTTTGCCTTCACGAGTTTGAAGTGTTTTTAATACCGTCACCCCCTCAACCCTCATTGACAATGCACGCAACTCCAAATTTCTTGTGCGATGTTGGTATTATTTATCGTATTTACTTGTATTACTCGTAGCGGACGGTCTACGCATTATTTCTCCTCAAAATTTCGACCAGTTCAGTTTCTAAGGGTAGCGTGCATCATCTCATGCGCGATGTTTTATAACATGCGCAAAAACAAATATTACGCGGGGTGCCGATATTAAAAACAGTGCTGATGTGTACACCTACCATACAATGAATGTATTGTCTATTGACTAGACTATTGTAAATGGTCCTGGATGCAATCGGTAAAAATAAAATTCAAGTTAACTTAACTTGTCTTTGGCTAGCAAGCAGCTAATACGCTAGCTACTAAGTACTAGACCTGCCAGTGCCACTGCCAGGCCAGGCCAGGAGAGAGAGAGACAGATTCCATCATTGGACAGTTGTTTTGTAAATATTTAGGGGAATTTACACTTTTTTAGTCTTGTTTTATCATGCGCGCACAACCAAACACTAGTAGTACTAACACACACAAAACCAGATCTAAAGTAAAGCCTTAACTTAACTTAAGGCAAAGGCAAAAGCCACTGCATGTGACGCTTATTTTGGCACGCTGAACAAGCAGGAGAAAAGTGGTAAAAATGTGCCGAAAATTGCTGATTATCAAGGAAATTTAAGCTCTAAAAACGACAATAATATTGTCGGTTTTAGAGCTTAAATTTCCTTCTTTATACTTATGCCTGGGAATTATATTGACTAATCATCGGCACACCCCCCGAACCCCCAATCTAAATTTCTACTAGAGTCTTAGAGAAACTTACAGAAAGTGAACAAATCTGAGTGACGCAGTGGCGGTAAAGTGTAATTTACCCAATATTATAAAGAAGGAGATAAATGCAGACTCCGTGTCAAAGGCAAAGTTGTTAAAACAGATTATTATACTAATTTCCCCAGATCCATAGATATCTGGAGATTTGTTTTTACCATGCACTGCCAAAACAAAGAAAAACTTGAGCAAGGCCAAGGCAAAGGACTACCCAGCGGCATCGCAGATTCCATTGTTGGGCAGTTATCTTGCATATATGAAGACTTGAAATTCTGAGACAAAGTTGTGCATATCTCTTCATTTCATATTACTAATTTTTTTAAACCCCTTGCTCCATTTTTTTGTTTAAAAATGCAGACTGGTTTTACCATGCACCGTCAAAGAAGAACACGAACGAGGCCAAGGACTACCCGGCCGCATCTCAGATTCCGGCGTTGGGCGGAGGCCTCCCGTACGACGAGTGGGAGAAGAACGAGCGGGATCAGGACGGGATGAAGCGAGGCTGGGTCAGAGACTCGGACTCCAAGTACATCCAACTCTGCAAGAAGGGAGGGCGCAAAGGTCGGTTAAATATTGATTTTCCACACCTGATAAAGCAAAATAAAAATACACAGGGGTTCAGGGCAATTCATCCCCAGAAGTGCCAAAGGAGCCTAATTAATACACCGGTGGGTGGACAACTATTATTAGACGAGGAAGAAAATCATGAAAGACAGAAAGAGACCTCATAAATTTGAATGAAGTTCATGGCAAATGTGTTTTCTTTCTATTTTCTTGCAAGCGAGTTAGAAAAGTAAGCTCTGCTTCCCCAACAAAATTTCTTGCAAATTAGCAATGTTAAATCGCTTTGATTATTAGACAAGGAAAAATATACCAAGACATTTGGGCTTCCAATAAAGATCAATGAGCTATTGCAATGCTCAATGTAAATTCTCCACTTCTGTACAGCTTGTATTTAATATAAATCAAACTTTTGTATTTCAGTGTTCAATTTTTAGTAAATTTATCATGTTTTATCAAGAAGGACATATTTTGTAAATGTTTCGCTGTTTTTAAAGTAGGAGGGCAGCTTAACCTGTTCCCCGAATTCCCATAGAGTAAAAACCAGGCTCAACAGGTTCCCATCATAGGCAGTTCTTAATGTACAAACATCTGATTTAAATTTCTTTGCATCACAGATTTGCTGCAGATGCGAGATCCGAAGCCCAGGAATGAAGAGGCAAAGGATTACCCGAGACCCGACTGGTTCTACCAAGAAGAAGCAGCTGAAGCGCCAAATATGTAGGTTATTTGTTTGACACATGGCTTAATTTTTAAAAACTATTCATGACTAATCCTGAAATACTTTAGCTTACATGCACTTGCTTTATATGTACATGCATAATAGCTTGCAAATAAAATATAGATATTGACCTAACAAACATTAATATTTTATTTTAATACAGTTTACATTAATTTGTGATACTTTATCACATTTAAAATCAAAATTCAAAGGAAAATAAATTTCTTACTGAACAATATCTCCATCATGTAACATTCATTGTTGTAATTTTGTAATTAATGCAATCTCTAGCTCAAGAACCATAGTGGTGGGGGATCTCGGCCACGCTGGTCAAGTCAGCCATTTACATTCAAACGGGATAGCGTGCACCCTACATAGTTATGCATTGCTGTTGCAAAGCAAGTACAATCTGGTTGAAAGATATGGTTTAGCAGGCCAGATTCTTAGCAGCCTGTTTGTTTTGGATGTTTTCATGTACCGTAGGTTGCCGAGTTCTCTGCCCAGGCAGAGTTGCCCTGTCACTATGGTATTTATTATCCTCTACAGGGCTTGTCCTTCTGTCCTCAGCTGTGGCCCAAGGTGCCAATGGCCACCATAAAAAAGAGAGCCCTGTTATATATTTAATTCTTCCCCTTTCCCCCCCCCCCCGACTTGTTCTTGAAATAGGTCAGCGCAGTACAAATCCCACCTGCCAGACTACATGGTATAGGAGGAATACCACCCAGATGAACATGGCGACCAGGGGCGGGCAATGGGCATTGTCTCTTGCAGACTGTTCACTTTGAATGTATCCATGTAGAGGGCCCATATAACTCTAATGTTTTCTCTCCTTTAAATTTCATAATTTGTGTGTATTTGCTCAACTTTTTTTTAAAATAGGTCAGCACAGTACAAATCCCACCTCCCAGACTACATGGTGTACGAGGAATACCACCCGGACGAGCACGGCGACGAGGGAGCTGGCCACTGGCAGCGACCGCCCTTCTCGCTCGATGATAAGATGACCGCTTTCGAGCGCCACGGCGATGGAGTGACGGACAAGATGAACTTGAAGATCCCCAACGACCCGTCCAAGCTGCGGAGGCCGATGAAGTCCAAGGTGGACGACAAGGATTATAGGAGAAAGAAGGAGCAGGATCAGAACAAGGCACCCGAAAAGTCCCGCCACGCCAAGATGTGAGTGACGTTTTATTCCTCAACAGTTTTATCGTTCTGTATGTTGATTTTGGTAATTAGTTATTCCTGAATATGAGTTTGATACAGTAACATGATTAATGGTAGTGGCATATTCCTTAAGATCTAAATGAGATCCCTTTTTTCGGATTAACCGTTATTTTCCGTATTATTAACCGTATTATTTCTTTATAGATTTTTAAGAGAAATAGTCTTTCTTTCCCAGTATGTAATTTGTGTTAAGTTGTTAATCAACTGCACTTCACATGAAATGGTTGTGAAGTGAATGTGTGTAGTCCATGCTGTTCTTTAGTATTGTATTGCATGTTTGATCTGTTGAGAACTGAGCAAAATATTACTCCCCAACTATGTAATACACATTACATACCCAATTTGATCATCTCTAGTGGGTTATTCCACAAAGAAATTATCTAATTTGTTTTGTTTTTATCACCATTTACTTTGCAGACCCACACCTGACTCATACCAGGGCCCTGCCAGCATGGGCAAGCTCTTGTCCAACGGCTACAATGAAGACTGGTACACCAACAGAGACTCGCACCAGAAGAACCACAAGGTGTCCAGCCAGGACGCCTTGTTCGAGGCGGCGACCAAGGGCGATCGGCAGAGCACGGAGTACCGCGACGCCATCAATAAGAATGCGCCGAGGCAAGGTGGTGGCTTCCAAGGCGGAGGCGGAACCAAGAACGCGATGGAGGTGCGCGGAACCAAGAAGTCTGAGCAGATGAAGGCGGTCAACAACAAGCAGGAGGAAAACAGGGAGCTCTTCAAAATTAGCAAGTACGTATTAAATGGTGATGATGATGAGGGTGGTAATGGAGGTGGTGGTGATGATGCGTTGGTGGCGGTGACGATGATGATGGTGGTGGAGATGATGCGGTGGTGGTGGTGTTGGAGATGATGATGATGGTGGAGATAATGATGATCATGATGGTGGTGGTGGTGGTGACAATGATGAAGATGATGATGATGATGGTGGTGGTGATGATGATGTTGATGATGATGAAGATGATGCTAATGATGATTCACAGAGTACAGTATAGTTAAATTAATTAATTTAATTTCCTATATTTGTAGGTTCGACAAAGTTGGAGCCAAGGTCAACTCACGGTGGTCCGAGACCCACGAACGATCCTCGCCGCTCATGGACGCGGCATTCGCTCAGGAGAGGGCCGTTGCTAATGTCCACAACTAAGCTAAAGATGTCGGCTGAACTAGATGTAGGTACATCACTATGAATTGGACAGTAGTTTGGTTGCGATGACAACTCAACAACCGTATAAACAGGGAAACCTCAAATAAGGAGCACCTTGAGCCCATTGATTTACCTTGTATATCAGGGCTGAGAAACAACAAAAATATATAGAACATGTACCTGGAAACTTACCTCAAGCTTGTTGGGTACATTGTTTCTACATCGCTCGTTATAAAGAGGTTCCACTGTACAGTCAAACCAGCTTTAGCGCAATTTGCTTGCAAATTAAACTGTCTATTTAGACCACCTGCTTATAAGGACCACTTTTTTCTGTTGACCTTGGGTGATGTCTAAAGTTAGACAGGTTTGACTATATTTTGCATGCAGATGTAACTGTGCCTTAATGCGTTTGAATGATGGAAACCCTTCACCCTTTTCTGCTTACATTTTGTCATTCCAGTAGATTTTATCCACAGTGTGTATTGCAGTCAAACCTGTAGGCGGCAGTGGGTTTGATATTAAAAGTCAAAAGTATAGTGACTGTCCATCATAAAAAAAAGAAAAGAGGCTAGTGTAGACAGGTTACCTCTATAGACTGGTGCTATAACAATGTTTCTCACTTTTGATTGCTGTTATGTGCAGGTTGGCTGCTACAGACAGGCTTGATCTGTGTTTCTCTCCAGCTACATGTATTCTGCATTTCAAACATTTTGTGTTAATTCTAGAAAGCTAATTTGATGTGGGACAGGGCTTTGGACAAGCTCTGGGTCCCCAATGAAATAGCAAGTTCCCATTTGTTTTACATTGTGACTCTGCTCCGAGTTGGGTCACGAGACCATTAGAAGCAGTCTAGAGTCGTACTCGACTACAGCTCTGATGTGGGAATTAAAGTTCCACAACTGACAAAGTATTGCACACAAATGATCAGTGTTGAAAGTCTATTCAAGTGCACTATGTAACTTTTGAGGACAGTGTCAGAAAAACAGATATTGCTTGTCATTTCAAAATCAAATCTTCCTCTAAAAGTTTTTTTTTTTAATGTTTGAATTTATTTTTGTATTGTATTAAATTTCTCCCATATATAAGTGGAGCTAATACATACTTTTGTTGGAAAATGTTTTGTTTTCATAAACATCTCTTTTGTACATTACATTCAATCATTCATCTTAGGAAATATCATCAGTGCATGTTGAATTTCCGTCTATAAAGATATTCATATTTGAAAGTCTTGCCAAGTTTTTAACAAGTAAGAATTTTTAGACTTGTATATTTGTTTGTTGTAAACTTGTATCTAATTGTGTTCTAAAAATGTCTTACTTTTTGTAATATTGAAATATTGTATTATTTAAAAGAAGTGTGTAACTATATTGTTTGAATTGAAGTTCCTAACTAGATAGAAAATATTTAACAGAATCTATGTGAAAAATCCAGTATTTGTTGTATTATATTATGTGTATTCTTCCACATGTAGAGTTGAAAGTGTTCTGCAGTATGCACAAACCAGTATCAAAATAACCATATATTTGGTTTAAACATGCTTAAAATTAAGAAAAGTATTTTAGAAAGCTGTCCTGCTTGTAAAATATTGTACATATGTACTGTACAATTTTTTTTAAAGAGCTGAAAAGTGTTATGCAGCATACACAAACCAGTATAAACATTCCATCCATATTTTATACTTATGAAATGTTTTGGAAAAATAAAAGTATTTTAGTTATATATCCCGTTTCTAAAAATGTATTTTGAAAAGTAATATTTTGTGAAGCCTATGAAGCATATGCAACCAGTTTAAACATTCCATCCATATTTTAGTATGAAATGTTTCTGTAAAATTAAGAAAAGTATTTTAGATATCCGTCCTGTTTCTAATTGCTTGTATAAAATTGAATAAAAGACGAGATATAAATTAACTTCTTTCAGGTGTTATGTTTTATGTTTGGTTTGCTAGTTTGTATTTAAATAGAACAAATATGGATAGGTATGAATATGTACCTTGTGTGTGTGTGTGTGTCAGTCAGTGAACAAATTCAAATAAAAGCATTCCATATACATGTAAGATAGGTAAAACAACCATATAAACACTTAATGAATAACACAAAACACAATTATTTCATATAAAAGAAGAGAAAGCTTTAATTTATTGTGACAAATTATCATTTATATAGATACAAATCTATTATAAAAATTTGACAATGTACATGTTATTAAAAACCCATCTATCTCTCACCTTTGAAATAAAATGCAACTGATTGGAATATTGGACTCTGTTGAAAATGCCTTGGAACCAGTATAATTAATTGTGTAAATTTGTTTCATCAAACTGCTGCATTATGAGAACCAGTTTCTTAAAGCAATATACAGTACTTTACATTTGTGAATCTTTACAATAAATGTATGTACATTAAACTATGTGTACTATGGTAACAGTGGAATTGTTTTATGTCGATTGGCAGTTAGCAAATAGCTGGAAATACAAACAATTTGAAACAAATGGGGGCCCAGACTTTAAAAAACAATTTCAAAAGATTGTACTACTTTGAAAAACAAGATTGGCTGAAACATTGCAACTTAGCATCTTGGGTCCACTCCACGGATAATTAGTTATATTCAAGATTATTTTTATCACTGGTCTTTGAAACAAGAGTCGTGTTCTCCCAAACAGCTGATTTGCAAAAATGGTGAGAGATTTTCACAACATATACAGACTGATCCAAATAGACATTCTCATTTGGATTGTAAGTTAATAATAATAATAAAGTTTATATTAATATTTACTTACTTACATAGATACATGTATTGTACAAGCACACACAAAGAAGAAAAATCAAAGCATGAAATTGTTTTCCAAGAGAGTATTGGTTCATACAGCTGTTTTGTGGCCAAATAAGGCAACACGGTTTTTAAATTGACGTGTGATTATTATTTTGGGGCTGTCTTTGACTAAATATATTTTTCTTTCTCTTTGCATTTTTGCCACAAAGTCTGACAATGCTCTTGATACCTAATATTTCACATAAAAGTATAGAAACAGCATTTTCTGATGCAAAGACATACTTTCTCTTCCAAATAACTTTTTAAACTGCAATGGCCAATTATTGAAAAAGATGTTTTAGATAAGGATGTTTTCTGGCGATAACTCACCATAACTGGTGAGGTTACAACTTGTTTAATTAAAAGTAAGAAACAAACAAAAATAAGAATACCAATAATTGCTAATCTTTCTACAAAATTATAAAGGAACATTGTCAATTAATAAAAGCAATATTGTGAACAAAATGGAAAATTATTTAAAATACTTAAAAATCACTTTGTGCGGTTGACTCCTTAAAAATCTCTAATATATATCCAATTATCTGGCATGAATTATATATACATTATATTCCATGTTCTATAAAATATGAAAAAGGGGGCATCTTTCCATTTATTCGCTCAGTGTCTCTTTAAAAAATCCTGAAAGTCTCTATATCTGGCATCAATACATGCTCTCATATTAAATGTGAAAAAAATGGAGCTTTACTATATTGACGAATCCCCTTTAAATAAGAGGAACTAAACATCTTTCTAAACAACCTTTGATTATGACATGTTTCAAATATAGAAACATGTAGACTCTTCTACCATAGATAAATATTACATTTTAATATAATCAGAGGGGGATATATTTAAAAAGACAAATGACAACGATTTATGATAGTGTAAGTAGAATGCAATATACAGTATCACAAATCTAAAAACTCTATCATACCTCACACAGCCCAGGTCAAATGTTATTATTATGCTTCAAAAAGAATGATTCCAATCACAAATCACAATTTCTCAAGACGCAACAAATAAAATCCCCAAACAAACCCTAGATATCACAATTTCTGTATAGAGTAAATTTAAAGCATTTTTTCTAAAGGTTGAATGTTGAGACATTGTGATCTGCGTAAAAAGGCATGCATTATTATCAGATCTACATGTACATGTACCGTACACATGCGAGAACTCGGTCACATAGGCTTCCTACATTGTGCAGAGCTAGGGTGCAACTATCTCTTCGTTCAGACCCTAAACAAAGCTTTTGAACTTCCAATGGCTATCGATGCTCTGTGCAAAATGCGCTGTAGCGACAGAAAAGATCAGACAGCATACATAAACCCAACAAAAAAAGTAAGTCCCCCCCTAATCAAAATAGCTTAACTTTTTAACGAAAAGGTTTTGAGCAAAATAACTTGGCAGGATTATTGAGTAACTTCTGTGTGAAAATGAAATTGGTCCGTCGAGTCATGCATGAGTGAGCACACATTAAAGGCAAAATTGTCACTTTTCAAAAGTCATACGACTCTTGTGACTTTTGCCTTTAATGTGTGTTCACTCATGCATGACTCGACGGATCAATCTCATTTTCACAAAGAAGTTAGTCGATAAGTGTAGGAACAATCCTGCCAAGTTATTTTGCTCAAAGCCTTTTCGTTAAAAAGTTAAGCTATTTTGATTAGGGGGGGGGGACTTACTTTTTTTGTTGGGCTTAGATAAGACCCTTTCATGAAACAAGCCCCTGATCCATTGTAGCCCATTGGCTTTAAATGTTTGTATGTTAGTGGCCTAGTTCACCTGTGTGGCAGAGTTCTCCCATGTCTATGGTATGTCGAAGAAGCATGCAAATTACTCTAAGATATGTCTGATCAGAATCAGTAGGGCCCCATTGCAGGAAGAGATACAATCAATTGTAAACATGTAACAATTAATTGTAAGTCAGATCATATGTTCGTCATGTGCAAAGCTGATTGGTTGAAACGCGCAAATGTTCTGACTTACAGTTAATTAATAACTTACAATCGACTGTACCTTTTTCTGGCCCAAGGGGCCCAGATGTATTTGAAGTCTTTTCATTACCCTACCATCAGCCTTTCAGTAAAGAGACTGAAAAGAAGTTGGCCACAAAAACACACAAAACCAACAAATTTTAAAATAATAGTGAGCAAATCAGGCAATATATTATTAATTGTATCACTTCTTAAAATAAATATTCATTCTTTATAGTAAGGAAAATGGATCAAAATGGCTAAAACTTTAAAAATGGTAAGAAATAAAAGGGGAAAGTAAGTGAAGTTATATATTGCTTGAAAATTTCAAATATTTCTACAAAATTCATTTTCATTGAATATCACCAATAATTTCTTTTAAAATGTTACAATTTGTTGACATACATATACACAGTACATTTGTAAATGAAAGCCACACAAAATTGTCCATGCCCATCAAATTACCGGTATTTGTTTTCATGTCCAACTTAGGTGCTGAAATTTGTTCACCACAAACAGACCTGACCACAACTATAGGTAAACATTTTATTCACTGCACTAACGGCATTATGAGTAAAAGGTACAAAGTAGAGCACCAAAAGTTCACCGAAGAAAACAAATAGCATGTCCATTTGGAATCCATACTCACACAATAAAAATTAAAAATTCTGATTGTGTAATTACTAATTCTAAATGGACATGTTGATATCGATATACCAATCAGATAACACTATTCAAGGAGAAAAGGATACTTTTTTTTAATATCAAAGAAAATATGAAATTTCTCAAGTTGGAGAATAAATTTTGATTTCTGTCATGAGGTACACAAATGGCTAGTACATTTAGTTCTTGCTGGACAGTAATTAGTTATCTCATATAGGCCCCGTTGCAGAAAGAGATACAATCAATTGTAAGTTACATTTAATTGTAAGTCAGATCATGTTTTCTAGTTGCGCAAATCTGACTGGTTGAAACGCGCAAAGTTGCTGACTTACAATCAATCGTAACTTACAATCGATTGTATCTCTTTCTGCAACAGGACCATAGACTATACAGGTTAACCTGTTACCTCCTATACCACATCATTCCAGATTCCAATAGGTAACGGGTTAACCTGTAACCTCCTACAGAGAATATCATTTATATGTACTTCCTATGTGATTAACACACTACCTGGAGGGTGTTTCACTAAACACAAACATTATTTTAGGATCGATTCAATAGGACGATTATCACATAAAATTGATGCTAAAGTCACTTTTTGGTGGTAGTGCAACACCCCCAGGATTCCATAGGCAATATATTAATACTGATGAGATGACTAGAGTACCACGCAATTCAAGTAAAATAGACATACAGTACATCATCATTTCATGTCAAAAGGTAGTCGAAGCAATATTAGGGTCTGGTCAGTTGCATAAATCCACTGTGTGACTGAGACATGATGTCATCAGGGTTCTAGCCGTGCACACGCTTCACCACGTCGTCTCGTGTAGCCGTCCATAGTATTTCCAGCAGTACTATTGACACACAGCGATACGACAGATTTAAAGTTATACCATCAAGACGTTACCTACAGGATCTTTTGTAGAAGGGCATTTGCTAAGTCCATCGTCTCGTCTGATATAAGGACGATGTCATACTTGGCTTTGTACGAGTCTAGGTTCTGCTCAATCTGTGGATTGAAAGAATAAAGAAGGTACATAAATTATTGCAAGACATAATTAAATACTATTAAAATTATTGTTACTATAAAATACCAACATTTTTAACGCTAGTCTCTGAGTTTCTTAAATAAACATTTAAACAGTTCAACTACAATTTCTTCTATTTAATTTCTTCTACAATTTCTTCTATTTAATTTCCTTGAGTAAAGATCTTTGAGCACAAAAAAAAAACATGTACAAGGTCAAATAAACAATTACCCCAAATAACAAGGACAAAATTGTACCAATGTTTGCTAAGAAAACATGCAGACATGCGTGCAATTAGGTTAGGAAGCATGTTTACATACACTTTATAATACAAAGATACACACATGAACACATACATGTACTAAATGGACATTATGAAAATGAATTTAAAAGTGTACAGGGTTAATTCAAATCACAATTTAAATCATATTAATTGATTACAATCATTTCACTCATTGAGTGCCAAGCTCGCATTTTTGAGAGTTAAAATACACACAAATGCCATAGAGCATTAAAATCCCTGGCACTTTAAGAGTTAAATCACTTTCAATCATTAATATTATTTTTTAAATCATAAATTTAAGAAAAAAATATTCTAGCAAATGAGGCATCTTAGGGGATATAAACTCACATGATCATTTAGAAAGCCAATGGTGAGGACGTTCTTAGCTTCGGGCATCCCATCAGCCATCGTTAGATCCCCTAGTGTATCTCCCAGCAAGATGACGTTTGTTCTGTGCTTGTTGCGCTCAAAGTACTCTGGATGATGTACTGCTACCTCGTGTTTGTTGTACGTGTGGATAAGCTCCCCTTTGAAGCCTACTAGGTGCTCCTGCAAGAAAACAGTTAAAAGGTAGTATTATTATCATAACCAACACGGCGACCACCACCACTTCATACATCATCATCACCATCATCGTCATCATCACCATCACCATATTCATCACCATCACCACCCCCACCACCACCACCATCATCATCATCATCACCATCACCATCACCACCACCATCATCATTGTCATCATCATCATCATCATCATCACCATCACCATCACCACCACCACCGTCATCATCATCATCACCATCACCATCACCATCACCACCACCACCACCACCACCTTCATCATCGTCGTCATCATCATCACCATCACCATCACCACCACCACCACCATCATCATCGTCGTCATCATCATCATCATGACCATCACCATCATCATCTTTACTCTGTGCCATCAAATGTAAACGAGTATATTGAATGTCATAGTTTTGGGACTCCCAACTGTGGCTTTGGCCATTATATAGTAAGTAATGATCCAGATGATTTTTTTCCAATGATGGTGATGATGATGACGATGATCAAATCTTCATTTCACTTGCTACAAGGAAAATGATGAACTAAGAGTACTTAATCTCTACCTCTTCATTGAAGTCCATGAAGTTTGAGACGACCTGCATGTTGGGGAAGAACTGTGAGAGCTGGTTGATCGCTTCGGTGAGGATGTCGCCGACACCGGCTGAGAAGACAAGGAAGGGTACCTCGGCGTCGTTGCACCGACTGAAGAGTTGCGTGCTTCCCTCTCGAAGCACCATGCCCGACTTTGCTACCATCTCTTTGAGGGCTGCGCGATCTAGACCACAGTTAACTAGAAGGTTATGGGCACCTGTCCACCTGAAACAAACATTATAAAGCATGAGCATTGAAAATAGTTATTGGGACGGACAACCATGTCAAAAGATTTTTAGCAGAGGTGGTAGAGTACCGGTCTAGCAACTGTAGACCTTGGGTTTGATTTCTGGGGGAGGCCCATTTCTTTGCTCAAATTTCATTTTAAAAAGATAGAGATGAATAAATATTGTCACCTCATATGATTAAATAACGTTATCTTAGTGTTGCTGCATGAGTTGACTAGATGGCCGAGAAGACGAGGAGTACCTTGACATCCTTACACTGGCTAAGTAGTGCAGTCAGTGCAATGTACCATTGCGTGTGTGGATCAAAGATTACAATACACTTTTCAAAATATTAATTATCATGTACAATTTAGTGGAATTAAGGCAACATGACCACACCCACCCCCCCCCCCCCCCCCCTAAACAAAAACAAAAAATCAAAAATAAATAAATAAATAAAAAATCACACTTTTCAGCTACCTTCCCCTACAAGAAGAATCAAATTAATTGTGTTACTTTTCAAAAAGGGCCAAAGAAGACTGGCCTGTAGCGTGTGGCCTAGGGCAAATGAATCGGAGACAGGAGCAGCCTTATGTGCCAAAATTGGAATGGGACTTTAACTTTAACTTTTCCTTACCATTCCACCATGAGGTTGTACTTCTCATCGTTGGTGATGTTGTTGGCCATCTCTAGGGGGTAGTACTTTGCTCGTAGTGCATTGGCCTTCTCCCTGTAGTCACTCGGTAGTACTGGGCTGTCATCTAACACAGCTAAAAGAAGAACATAATCAATAATATAGGTATTCTGGCAATATGATTGATCTTTAATCTTATAACCAGTGGGACTAGTGGTTAAAGGGATAGTTGAGTTTTGGTAGAGAGTGCGCTAGACTACTTTTTTTTTTGTGAGGTAATGAAAAACTGAGTGTAAAATTTGAAAGAGCATAATATTTAAATAATAAAATCATCTTTGTTTGATCAAAATCGGTTCAGAGATGGCTGAAATATCCATAAATATAACAATTTGTAATAAACCTGGGGCCCCAGGTTTATTAGAGAATTTTGAACCAGCAGTTACAAATTGTTTTAAATGCTTCCTCTTTTCAAAAAGTTACAAAATAGGTATGGTTCTTTCTCTATCTAATCACTATTTCAACGAAGCATCACATGCACAATATTTTATTAAAAATGGTTGAAACCGATGAGTGTTTAGAGAGCGCCCTCTTACGTTTTAACGGCTCTTTTTGAATGATAACATGATCTTTACTACGTCATTTGTAATTTTGTGTTCCTTTCTAGTTATAACTATTAGTTTGTAATGTAATGATGCAGGTTTTGGTTACTAAAATTCAGTTTCACCAAAACTGTACTCTCCTTACCAGAACTCAACTATCCCTTTAAGTGAAACACTTGTACGACATTTGCTATTTTCAGCCGTGTCTTGATCACTTAACTTTGTAAACTTTAACCAAAATCACTTGGAGCTTTAACATTTCTCTTGTACCTTGTTGTTTGGCTTATGGCAACAGCAAATGAAACGGTTTTCATTTTAACATTGTATCCCTTAATTATGGAGAAAATTATGATTTAATGAAAGGCATACATGAACGCTTTTTTGATTGTATTCAAAATGAATGCGCAGAAGTTGATAAAAATCTGACATCAATTTTCTCTAGGTAAACAGTGTTCTTCTTTAATTGAACTATCACACATAGTACAAAAGTATCTAACAATGATATTGGTAAATGATTATAGTCTCAAATATCACTTTTGGGAAAATTATAGGAAGTTATGGATCACTTGATCATATTTTTAACAGAATGTATGTTGATAAAGAAAGCCTTTTATTGGCATTTAAATTGTAACACAGAGGAGTGTGCACTGGCATTGGCAAGATGAGTGTGTCTCCAAATAAGCAGACTTTATCTTAGAGCACTGAAGAAAACATGACTTACCATGGCAAGTAGGAATTTTCTTTCCATCTAACATGTATCTTGTTATCGTCCTGTCGTAGTCTGATACAACCTGCAAAAACAAAATAAATTATGTGTAAGAAAAAGAACATTTATATGTACTTTATCAAGTAAATTCAAAAGTGGGCCTAAACCGCAAAAGAATATGTATGCATACATTATTCAGTTTCATTTATTAACAATTATTTATGTAATAACAATTATAAATGGCAGTTTATCACTTAATTATACAATGGTTGGAAAAGCAAATTGCACAATTTATCTAAACTTCAAACATAAACATTCATCTATTGTCCTGCAGTCGTCTGCACCAACTTGAAGAACAAATTGTATTCCAATGAGGGTAAGTAAATGTAAATATAAAAAGTAAAACAAAAATAGCCTGTGTAAAAGATAATATCTAGGTATAAATAAACAAAATTGAAAAAACATGAACCTTCTTATCAGCATGCTGTAGCCCCCCTCCCCCCCCCCCCCCCAAAAAAAAATAATAATAACTGCATCTATCTGTACAAATAAATGCAAACTATCGCCTGCAATGACGTCACAAGCCTTTTGTGTAATGCAAACAGCGTTGGGGCAAAGTTCGGGGGTGTTCCCATTGGGGATTTCTGAGTTTCTTTAAAATACCTTTTTTCAAAGAAAACGCTTATCAAACTCTTATCATATTTGGATTCTCTTTGAAAAATTTATAAAATGTTTAAGTTGTACACCCTGTTGATGTCGGGACCATTTTAATCTACTTTAAAAATCTGTTGGGAAAAGTTATGGGTTGTTTCACAAAGATTTAAAGTTGAACTTAAAAGTTATGGAAAATTTGAAGCATTGAAATAAAACATATTCAAAAGCAAACAAAAGCGAACGGTTTCAACCATTTACAAAGAAACTGACGACTTTCCATAATAGTTGAGTCCAACTAGTTAAGTTCAAGTTCAACTTTGAATCTTTGTGATTCTGAAACACCCCCCTGATATTTACCTGTAGTTTGTGCCTTCCATCCTTGATGAGTTGTGTAACGATCTCTTCCACCCTTTCTGGGTCTCGTATGTGAACGTGCTTCTTCTGAAATTCCTGCATCTGTAACATCAAAGAAAATCAGAAAAAGAACTCAACATCAAAATATTTACCAGAATTGTATTCCTGAATTGATATAACCTTTACTTCTCATTAGTAAAAGTCTTTGTAGGCTTCTGTAATGATCTCTTCCACTCTTTCTGGGTCTCGTATTGAACATGCTTCTTCTGAAATTCCTGCATCTATGACATCAAAGAATTTGATAGGAAATCAAATTAATGGCATGAAAGTGAATTTTGTTTTCTTAAAATTAATGTAACTTTACTGCTCATTAATGAATGTTTTAATTGGCTTCTGTAATGATCACTGCCACCCTTCAGTCAGTTTTTGTTTATTCAACCATCAAATAACGTTAATCCTCTCAGGGGATCTATCATAAATGTGAACATGATTCTTCCGAAATCCCTGCATCTGTAAGATCAAAGAAATTGATTCTATATATGGTAATTCGATGTTAAATGAATCCCATATTGCCGTGTAGCATAAATGCAAAGATCTATTTACTATTAAACTCTTTGACAAATAATGTAAGCTTGTAGTTGTATAGACATACTATACTTGCTTTCCCTGAGATTTTTCAAACTAAATCATAAAGTCTTAAAGACAATTTTCAAAAACCTGGTTAAAAAAGTGGGTTTCATACTCACTATAAATAAGAGGATTCAAATAGACATCAAAGTACCACTAGAGATGCAAGTGAATTTGGTTACTAGATCCTTTCAAGATGTACACATATATTTTGTTCAAAGTTTCAAGATTAGAAATGAGGTAGAGAAAAATAATAAATGGTTCAAACATCAAGTCCGCAAATTGTATGCGCCTTACATCTTACGCCAAGTTGCCCAAATACAAGCCCCATCTTCTAATGACTCCATCAACCATGGCTGAATGCACTGATCACTTATTACTGACCAATGGTCATTCTATCCATGTCTGGTCGAGTGTTGGTATAGCCACTTTCAATTATCTATTCATTAACTCGTTTCCTGGAGATTCTGAAATCCCCATAGACTTTGAACATAACCCAACCGGTTCCCATAAGTAATGGATTAAATGCAAACATACATTACAAAAGTAGAAAAAACCTCATCAATGCAGGCACTGAGCCACCAAGTACATGATAAATCAGTTGTGTCTACCGTACATGCTCCACTAATTTCTCTACATGCATGTGAAGATGGTTCACTGCTGACTGAGGAGTCTTCATCCTGTGCCTTTTATTTTTGTACATTAAAGTTAAATCCACTTTAGGAGACCCCACCCTGAAAAGTCTCAGTCACAGTTTGGTTGACTACCCAAATACAATGCAACTTGCAACTTTAGCTGTACTTAAGTTATAATACACATATTACCTTTTATTCTACATCATCATCATGCACGCTACAATAACATTTCTATACATGCCTGGTCAACAAGTTGTACCATGGACCCTACCTAGATGGGTCCATGGTACATCTAATGTACATTAAAGTGATTCATTGACTTCATAAGATTTTTCAAAAAGTGATATTTGAGAATTCAATCACAAACCAATATCATCAATTAGATTCAAATGAATGATGTGTAAAAGTGACATAGAAAAAGAAAGCTGTTTACTTAGTGAAAAAATTGAACACTGATGTAAGAATTTAGCTCCCACTGCCTATACATGTAGATAGATTTGACCACAATCTCAAGCATACCAGAACGATTTTCAATTCAATCATAAGAAGCTCTATACAAAATCTGAACTCATTTCATTATTATGTTACCATAACTAAGCCAATCAACAAAATACAATTTAGAAAAGTGAAAGCTCAAAGTGATTTTTGGTTGAATTTGACAAAGCTAATGGAGCACTTTAAGTGTTCTTTTCACTCTCCAGTGACCTCTCCATTGATGTCTGGTCAACATGTTAGTGGGTATATATAGCCACTTGTATCAGCTGGACAATAGCAGGTGTCTGGGTCATTGGAGGGCAGAGATCAGCTGTGGCTCCTGTGCAGGAAGCACTTGTTTAGAAGAGGAAGTATAGCCTCATTATCTATAGATGTGAATGTTATAGTTATGCAATCAAGTTCTAATGTGAAGGTACATGCAGCACATTTTGTAAACTTTACATTCACAAATACAAATACAGTACTCTGATTATTTGGTTGGTTTTTTGGTTGGTACTGTACATACATACTAATTTTACTTGCTCAATATGGCTGCATGGTAAACAAAAAACGTATTGTCCTAAGTCAGGTGATTCTATCAATTTGAACAAATGTACAATAGCAATATAAACATGGAATACCTAAAGCTAAGGTAATCTGTTAATCCGCTTATGATGCTCACAATTCCATAATTTATTCCAGATATTCCTTTTTTATTTCAATAAAATACATGTACAATGTTAAAGATAGTTTGGATTCGTAAACCAGTTGTGCTGTGCCATCTTGCGAACCCTGTTGTGCATGATGCGTAATACACACACTGGCTCAGTGTAATGCAGTGCGCACTAACTAGCCTACATGTAGTTCAAAATGGTGACTCGGGGTGTACCGTGTAGCATTCCCACGCTCAAAAAAAAATTTATTTTCATGAATTTTCTCTTTTCTTTGGTGCTTTAAAAGCAGATCATTCAAAGAATGAAATCGTGTCATGGCAGGATTAATTTATTTTCTTTTACAAAGTGTTAGGCTCTGTAATTCTTGAGATGAGATCAAGATCATAATCAATAAAGTTAAATTAATACAGTTTAAGTTAACCCTCAATGAATTCTATTTTGACACTACGCTGTTATCAAAACATTTGCATAATAGTCTAGCTTTATAATTCTTAAGTTCCTTCTAGATTTTGTTATCTTTTTTTTTCGATCAGGGAAACATATAAATACAAGCACTTTTCACAATGTTATTCTACCTTTTGGCCTGAATGCAGACAATAACAAAAAAGTTTCCTTATAGTATTATATGGCTCTGGTTTTTTTAAAGGTGCCAAAAGGCTTAATGGCACTTTGAGGGCCTGTATTTTTAAAAACATACTGAACTGAAAACTTATTTTTGTATTTCTTATAGCATCCACCTAGATTGATCTCCCATACCTTAACGAAAATATTTGGACTTCCCTTTATATAGGTCAGATAACCCTAAAGGGCCAATTGTTAACGGAAATTTGTCAACCAAAAATGGGTTCAATTATGTTCAGGTATAAAAAAACACTAACAGATTTTTTTGTTTTTTTATTTGTTGATAATTATGAACGAGTGTGAGTTAAACTTTCAGAAAATTAACGGCGCTTAATATGTAAAGTAATATTTTGACAGTACAATGCCATCAAAATTGGTGTTTCGGACGTTACATCCTCCGTTAACAATTTAACCCCTCATTACCCCTCCAGTATCATAATTTATTGAAATGATATCAGTATGAAAATTGAACTAACAGTTTCCTCATCATATTGCCTAAAAGGGAAATGACTGATTTCTTAAGCCAGCGATTAACAACAAAAAAAACATGAAATGCACACATGCTCTCATTTTCCGTTAACAATTTTGTAACGTCCGAAACAATATTTCTTTAGAAATAATTTTTAAAAGGGGGATAACACAAACAATTATTTATCTCAGTTTTGAAGAGACTTGATGTACCTTCCCATCACAGAAAAAAAAAATGCATTAACTTATTGTATTATGATTATATCTTTAAAGTTAACTTTCCGTTAACATTTGTAACGTCCGAAACAAATGTAACGTCCGAAACCAAAAATGTAACTTATAAGCTCATAAGTCACAGGAAAGGGCACATTATATGAATCAATCATCATAATATAAAATAGTATTCATTTTGAAACAAATTTACACATAAATTGGGTAATTAATTGCCAAAACAAATGTTTGAGATCAACCAATGTAAACAAATGTGTTTCGGACGTTACATGGGGTAATTGTTAACACAAAATTGATATTTTAGTGCATTTATTTTCAAAATGATAATATATGGTTATTATTATTCATTTAGATCATGTAAATGAAACATAATCATCAAAATACATGATGCTTTAATAACATTTAGATGCTTAGTCTGCCCCAAATCCACATTTTCACCAATTTTTCATCGATTTTTCTCAGCTAATTTGTAACCACTAAAGATTTACAAGACACTTGATATAGTGAATGATATGACTAATCTACTTGGAACAATAACCTTTCTTTTGTGGAACTGAAACACTACCTGCTGCAACAACTCCTGTATTTTGTTTACCATTTACAGAATATTTTGTATGGTATTGTGAGCTTGTTTCGGACGTTACAAAATGGTGTTAACACACATTTTGATTGCACAAAAAATTCAATTTGGAACATTTAAAAAAGTACTATCTACATTTTTCATGATCTATATGCTTCCTGCTCCAAGCAAAAGTGTTTTGAAAAATAAATTATCAGTTATTTGTCTCTGGGAAGGAACTTTTATTTATAAAATGTGAGGAATTGCTATTTTTGCCCCATAATTGTTCATGTTGTAAAGTACACACAGAACTACATGTACAGTATACTGATTTTGTTTTTTTGTATCACATCAAATGCATTATTAGGTTGATTGCCTTTATAATGTTCTATAAGAAACAAATGTTAAGTCTCTGTTTCATTATTCATTTAGTGGAAATATAGACATTTTCATTAACAGAGCCTTTTAGTGGTATACAAAAGTACAGTATAACTATGCTAAATTTACTCAAAGTTGCAAAACATATTTTTTTCATATACTTAAACTTGATAAGAAGAAAATAATCTGCGTTGATCCACATGTTTTACTGACACTAATTAAAATGTTAATCATTTGTATAAAAAAAATCCACATGTTAAAACAAGTTAGTTTTGAAATACTATATGGCATATATATGCCATGTAAACTATAGGTACAGTACATGTACACCAAGATAATTCCTTATCTTATTATTAAGGCAATTTCCAGAACATTACTGGTTTATGATCAATTACATTTTTGCGCAAGTCAGCTATGTTTGAAAAATGTAACCATATCGGCTGGAACAAATATATTTTCTTAACCATAACCTTAATGTGGTACGTATACAAGTGTACTGTACATGTGCCATTATAACTTGAATTTGAGGTTTTGCTAATATCATATTGATCAGTAATGCATTTATGACAGTTATTCTAATTTTCGATAATAGTTTGATAATACATGTAGTTTGATAAAATTAGTTTGAGCTTCATGTTTTATCAAAATAAGAAAATGAAAAATTCAAATCATATACAATGTATGTCATTGTACAATTTACATATACAATGTACTTTTATCTTTTGTAAAATGATGAAGGAAACTCTGGAAAGTCACATCGATCATTCTTTGACTGTATATTAATAACAGTTTCTAATTGCATGTAATATTTGTACAAAATCTTGGATTTTGTCTATCAATATGGACTTCATTCACTATCCCTTTCGTTGGGAGTTCAATTAATGCACATATTTATGGGTTTTGCTTGCAAAATCGTGCAAACAAAGCGAGTTAAGATATGTTTTGAAGTGATGTTAACACCATGTAACGTCCGAAACAAAATCGGGTATGTCATAACATAATGCAACTTTACTACAATAAATTACAGATCACAATTCTCAAATTGTAGTTATTGTAGTACTACGTACACAGTACTTCATAATTTCACTAAAACCCTTAAAATTGTCTCTACTTTGGAGATCTGAACATATCAAGTTTACATGTACTGTACTGTACTATAATGTCTATGGTTGATTGAAGACCCCTTTCTGTGCTATGAAGTTAATTTGACCATTTCAAAGAAGAATTTGGATAGATTTACATCTAAACATATATTTTCTGTATTTAAATATTCCAAAATAGCAAGATTTAAACCACAACTGGTCATAATGTAGAAGTGTAAAAAAAGGGTAAATGTTAACAATGTGTAACGTCCGAAACACATACAAGAATCAAATTGGAATTTTGTTTGCAAGTGTCTTGCTCCAATTTTATATCATGTAAATATGTCCTATCATGTATTGTTTCCATACAATAAGTTTGAACCAACAACAGTAAAAAAAATTTGCATTACAAAAACTTCAAATTGCAAAATTCAAATTTTAAGGCTATTTTTCACTTTAAAATGACCTAAAAACTAAAATTTAAGAAACAGAAGCCCCGAAAATGGCACACATGATGTCAGAAGCCCACTTTAATTATTTGTATTATTTGTAATGCCATTTGGAATAGTAGGATTTTAGTATGGCAATGTGAACATATATCATATTTTTCTTTTAAATATAGGAAATCCTAAATGTCCATAGATATTTCGCAGAATTGGGGATAGATTAAGCCCAGATATTTATATTTCACGAAATATAAGTTGTGTCAATGTTAAAAAAACATGTTAGAAGTTAGTTCACTTAATTTCAATTTTGACCATGTTGGTTGACACATTTGGCATCTTTAAAAAAACCAGTGCCATATACATGACTGATCCTAAACTGATCATAATCAGCTAGTTATAAATTTATGCTGGTATCATGCCAGGCCATAATAAAGTACAAAGGTTCCTTGCATGTACAGTGATCTACCCTGGAAATGTAGAAAAACTGGGCACGACTATCTATGATAAGCCCTGCTTATTTGCCCCCACCCCCCCCCCCCCCCCCCCCCCCCCATCCTGATTGAAGTTGGAACAAGTTGGAAGTTTTTGTATTGATTCTAAAATTTCTCCACTGGATGTTTATTTTAGTTCTAAGAAAAGCAAGTTTGTACAATGCTTGCAGAAAAGAGTTGAATCTTCCAGGTGTCTGAGTAGTGCACAAGGGCGTTAAAGTTTGGCTGAATATCTTGAATGAATTATTCCTTCACAATAATAACACATAAGTTTGAGCCACTACATTTAAATTACTTCCTTTCAATAAGGAACTTCCTACAAGTTTCCTGAACTTCCTTTTAAAAAAGGTGCCAGTACCTTTTTAAAACCAGTATGTTTACACTCCATTGTAGATAAGATGCATTGTACTTTATCTCCAAACAACCACAGAAAGTGCACACACACAAAAATGACCAGCTCAATAGTAAAATTGTTCATTCTAACAGCAAACATTGTAGATCTGTTACTTCATTGTTTGCAAATTTCCGACCATTGTTCACCTTTTTTTTCTTTCTTTGCTACATGTATGTACATGCACAAAGTACAACCATGACTGTGCACATTAAAATAATCATATCAAAACACAGTAATAATATTTACAACAACAATATTACTAAGAATAATGATTTCATAAAATAATGATATTAATAACAATAATACAAATAATAATAAAAACAATAATACCAATTAACAATAATTTAACAATTATATCACCAATACTGTAATGATAATTATAAAAACAATTTACATGTATATAGTTGTATACTATTTTCAAATGTAAACAAATTAAACGAAAATCAGTCAGATTGTACACAGCTACACAAGTGGAACACTTTCAAATGGTTTACTTGCACACATAACCTACACATGTAAGCCCCCCCCCCCCTCCCTGCACCCAATTAAGTTTTCTCTAACTCTTAATTTTGTGTCTTTAGAGTCCCGCATCTACTATCTATCAATAGTTTTCTCAGTTTTCATAACATAGGAGTTGACAGTCGACATGTGTAGTTTACACTATGCGTACATAAATTATACACATCTATTATATTAATACGGTAAGCTTCAACCCCTCGAATCATGTCCCACTCGAGATATCCTCACCCCGAGGATTCGGCGACTCCCCGACCGTCGCGATCGAAGGATATACGTTTTGCGGAAGACAATAAGGCATTCCCGAGTCGCTCCCGCTCCGTGGTCATCGTCCAGATCGAAGAAAAGGGAAAGTCAGCAATGTCAATTGCCCGTCTAAGACGCCGAGCATTGACGAACGATTTACCGCCGCAACTTTGTTCGATGAATATAAAACAGAGTTTGAAAAGCAAGAAATATAACGAAACATATTCAAAGTTTACGCGTTGCAAAACTATCCAGTTTTATAAAATATAAATATTATTATCACGCGAATGGTCAATATGATCTGTAAGTCTAAAATTGACAACGCAAGGTGTTGTGTATTTGTAGTGAAATAGTCCGAAGGCTTAGTATGGAATTTCGCTGCGCGTATACTCCACTGGTAGTCGTTACAAACGTGCACACGGCTCGGAGTCATCTAAAGCCGGCTAATTATACAGACCCGTGTTTATTTGCATGTATACGGTGGCATACCTTCCCACCTCTCTCGACTAATCCTGCTAAAACTCCTCCATGTATTTAGTTGGAATATCGCCACCCTGTGGTGAAATGTGTTATTGTATTACAACACGCACATGATTAATACTACAAAATAATTATAAAGAGTGTCATTTTATTAAATGCATGAAGAGACAGCTATAAGCATTCCCTACAACGGTATATATTCCCGGGTTTCACATTATGATAAAGGTATTTACTGAAATTGAAATCAAACTAGTAAATATATAATCCATTGCGGATATAGTATCGGAAATAATATCGCTAATGATATTCGCTTGTCTCGCAATGTCAAACTAGGAATCTAAACGATCACGACGTTTCGTATGCTACTGCAATACTTTGTCAAATGATAATATCGAATGTAGACGCTCGGCTTTTATGCTCTACCGTGGCTCCCAACATCACAATCTCGCATGAGCGATTGCGTTCCTGATAGGTCGACAACGGAACACGCTGATTGGCCGGTGCACACGGGCAAACAACCAATCAACGGGACACTGGATCGGCCCGCCTAACGAAACAGTGTACGATTCGTCGCCACGACACTACCCCGACCAACCGGCCCCCAACGGTTGATGCCAAACCCACGGCAGAACCCCCCTAGCCACCTTCTCGCTACAACGCTCATATCTACGTATCAATTTCAGGGCAGGGTGCCCGTATGTTCAATCAATAATAGTAAATATATAATCCATTGCGGATATAGTATCGGAAATAATATCGCTAATGATATTCGCTTGTCTCGCAATGTCAAACTAGGAATCTAAACGATCACGACGTTTCGTATGCTACTGCAATACTTTGTCAAATGATAATATCGAATGTAGACGCTCGGCTTTTATGCTCTACCGTGGCTCCCAACATCACAATCTCGCATGAGCGATTGCGTTCCTGATAGGTCGACAACGGAACACGCTGATTGGCCGGTGCACACGGGCAAACAACGTCGTGATCGTTTAGATTCCTAGTTTGACATTGCGAGACAAGCGAATATCATTAGCGATATTATTTCCGATACTATATCCGCAATGGATTATATATTTACTATTATTGATTGAACATACGGGCACCCTGCCCTGAAATTGATAGGTAGATATGAGCGTTGTAGCGAGAAGGTGGCTAGGGGGGTTCTGCCGTGGGTTTGGCATCAACCGTTGGGGGCCGGTTGGTCGGGGTAGTGTAGTGGCGACGAATCGTACACTGTTTCGTTAGGCGGGCCGATCCAGTGTCCCGTTGATTGGTTGTTTGCCCGTGTGCACCGGCCAATCAGCGTGTTCCGTTGTCGACCTATCAGGAACGCAATCGCTCATGCGAGATTGTGATGTTGGGAGCCACGGTAGAGCATAAAAGCCGAGCGTCTACATTCGATATTATCATTTGACAAAGTATTGCAGTAGCATACGAAACGTCGTGATCGTTTAGATTCCTAGTTTGACATTGCGAGACAAGCGAATATCATTAGCGATATTATTTCCGATGAAATCAAACTGTTAGGACAAAATCCTGCGAATTGGAAAACGGGAGAAGGCGATCGCCAACTAACTTTGCAAAAAAAGAGATAACAAAGAAAACGCATCGATTTCAAATTGTATTTGATTACTTTGTCATGCATATAATTTCATCATATTTTCATTATTATTATTGTTAACATTTAAACAGAGTGTACCGGGGATATCCGATAGGTCGGGTTTATCATGTTTACTAAAAGGATGTATCGCAGTGACATGTGCAAAAGACGAGGTTGGGGAGGGGTAACACGCCCCGTGTCCCTTTCGTCTTTTAACCATGTGGATAGGGACTTTTTATATTGTTTTCAGGGGTCGTTGTGTTCTTAAAATCGAGATGGCTTTTCTCTGACTAAAAAACCCCACGGGGTGGATACGGGGGAACTCAACGGGTTATGTGTCATGTAGGCAATTGGAGGCGGAATCTGCTCTCGATCAATGATGCAAAATAATACGTTTTATCAAATGCATGAAGACACAGCTAAGATTTTTCTACAAAGTAATATATCCCCGGGTTTCAAAAGAATACTCATTAACGTATAAAAGGGATAATACTAAATTTGGAAACTATTTATAGGTCAAAATCCTGCGGATATGGGGAAGGGGAGAAGGCGCGTTCATTAACAACTTTGCACAAATTAGAATAACAAAAACACGTCAAATGCATGTGACATGACATGACATATTTCGTTTTTCATCCATACAATATCATCATTTGCATTATCATATTTGTAAACATTTAAACAGAGTGTATCGGGGATCGGGGTTATGATTATGTTCACGAAAATCGTTCAGATCGGGAGGAACATTTGTTAACAAAGAGAAATAATGTACACATCAAGTGCATAATTATGTTAGTATTTTGTCATGAGTTTATCATGCATATACTTTCAAGTCTTTCATCCTATTTATGAGATGTGCCAGGTTTATGTTCACTAAAAGGTGAACAAAACAGTGCGGTGGGGGAGGGGTACGACGCCCGAGTCTCTTTTGTCTTACCATGTGACGTGGAGGGACGTTTTTCATTTGTGATCGTTTTTTTCTGACTAAAACCCCGCGGATTTCCGCGGGTGCCGCTAGTGTACAGTATAATGTAAGTAAATTGATATAGTCTGAAGTAGAATTATCAGGCTGTCAATCCAGCTCAAATAAGTTTGGTCAGGACTTTATACTTTGGATGATACATGTACATGTGCACACGAGACACCTTTTTTCAATGAACTGTGCACACATGATGCTGTTATACATGTAATATGCATTTACGAGTTACGATAACAGTTTAATCTAGATTTCCAGGTTCTGGGCATTCTCTTGCAAAGCTTCTAAGAAGTGCCCACAGCATGATACAAAAAATTCCATTTTATAAAGCATTTATCTTTAGAACTGTCAAACATGTGCATGCCATGGGTACATTTTGGAAGAGTATGCCAACGTCTTAACAGTTAATGGTAATAATTGAAGTTGGCGATCACTTTTGATACATGTATGTATGTAAGACTTAAGTCCCTACCGCCCTAAACTAGTTATAACCCTAGTCCCTAGATCACTAAACTTAAACCATTCTAATTATGGTTAAGATTATGTTTGGTGATTCTCTGGGTTTGAGTGGTGGGACTATAATTTAAAACTGAGCTCTAACTTCTATCGTCACAAGTAACACTATGCCATTTACTAGATGTGATTGTCACCAATCGTTAAATGTTTTTTCAAAATTGCATTGGTAGCGCAACGCAACTCAAAACAAGTTGAAATGCTTTGCACGGGTACCACCAATCTACAAGGGGTCATTACCTCAAACTATTCCAGTCCAGATGCCACTTAATTTGTCAAACTCAATTTCTTTAGTAATACTAATAGTATACAAATAATAATAATAAATAATAATATATAGCTTTTATAGAGCGCCATCTATCTAGTTGCCTATTCAGAGGCGCATTATTACCCTTGGTCATCAGGTACAGTTCAAACCCGCACAATTATCTTGTGCACCATCTCAACTCCCAGGGGAGCATACTAGCCCAAGCTGCCCAACGGGCGCTGAAGGCTAATTAACACCCGACCAAGTACCCATTTATACTCCTGGGTAGAGAGCAGCAATGTGGATTAATTGTCTTGCTGAAGGACAAATGGAGTGGGCAGGGTTCGAACTCGGGATCTCGAGATCAGAAAGCGCGCGCTCTACCGATCTTGCCACACCACATCCACAATAAATGACTGGTACATACTCAAGATGTTGTTACAACTCTAATGTATGTCTAGATATTTTTAAAAGTAACCTCCAGGGATAAATTTTGGTGGGATGAAAGATTTAAATTACATTAAAGTGATCCATTAACTTTGGCAATTACAACCAAAATCACTTGGAGCTTTCCCACTTCTCTTGACTGTGTAAGTGTTGTTTGGCTTAAAAATGGTAACAGAAGAATGAAATGGGTTTTGACTTTTCAAATGTCTCCCTAATCATGGATATATTTAAGATCAAATTTGAGCGCGTCTATGATGGTTTCCGGCTGTAGTCTAGAGTATCTGAATTTGGATACTCATTCGTCCATATGACCGAAGTATCCAAATTCGGATACTTCACGCAAACGTTCAGGATCAAATCAGACATTGTTTTTCTCTGTTTTCACTACTTAGTAAACTTTATTCCTTTTCTATGACATTCTCACATATCATTCTCAAGAATCTTACAATGAAATTGGTATATGATTGAAGTCTCAAAGACAAAGTCAAACATTGGTCATTACTAGTTTTGGCAATGTTTGGGGGAAAATATTATTAAGTTAATCATGAATCACTTTAAACCTGTAACCGTCTCATGAAGCCACCCACCACATAGCCAGCGAGCGGTACCTTTCGCGAACGATAATGTATGCATGACGTCATTGATCGCGTGCGCACGCATCTCATAACGAGACTTGGCTGGCTTCTGGGTCGATTATGCATGCCATGAAAATGTGGTATCAGAGCGGTATCGGTCTGGACATAGCACAGAGTTTACCCTTTTCGCTGCATTCTCTTCCCACAATTCATTTCGATGCTTACGTCATTGGCTTTCTGAACGCCCATTCTACACGTTGATACCAAATTCGATACGCGACTCTTTGGACAAAATCTTGTGAAAGAAGGTCTTTTTCACCTGCTGTTTTTCGCCAAAATGCATTTTGAGCTATTCGGGATGCCGTTTATAAGGTAAGTTTTCGATATTTCGAAAATGTTGTATGTGAAAGATGAAAATTTTTCTGAATTCTACATACTTTTATCGTTCATTTCATAGCCATTTTCTTGTGTGCGAGTGTTGATAAAGTTGTTGACATGGGCATTATGCATGGTTTTGCAGTCCCGATATTTTTAGCCACACAGTAGCTATCGTCGTACTTTTTTGTGCATGCACAGTGGAGCGCTCTGGCACGTGTCCGTGGGGCTCGCCTCATAAATATTCATATGATTTTCATGCGCAAGCGCACTTCGGCTGTACCAGCGCTCGGCGAAGCCATATAATGGGAATACACGATGAATGGGACAGCAGGCTATGTGCCCACCCAGGGCCATTACTAGTTCAATTTTACAGCAACGTAGCTACTGAAATTAACACTGGATTCTGGAAGATTGATGATGATGATAATCAAAATAGCTGGAATTTAAAAAGAGACTTGGCCTTGGGCCTTGGCCTCGAAGTTGAGGGCGAGTGACCGACAGTGCAAAGCCAAAGCCAAACCAAAGTAGTGATATGAACCAATGTAGTGGTTGAGTTTAAAGGGGACCACCAGGCAAAGAACACATTATTATATGTTTTGGTATCGTTTTGTGATATCAAATAGATACCCAACATTTTACAACTTAGGGTTGTGTAATTCATAAACAAATCAATTAATTTCCACCACTTACGGAACCACTACTATTTCCTGGTTCCATACGGGCCAAACATTTGCGAGTGCGCCAATGGGCTATTCCCCGGAGGTATGGCCAAAATGATGAAATTTCAAATGTGTCTTTGCAAATTTTTGTTATTGTTACTTCAAAATATATAACCTGAAGTGTCAAAATCCAAAATATTGTGGTGTTTTGATAATTTTAAGGAAAATGGCGCCACTTTTGTTGCTCAAATTGGTTGTTCATCAAATTTCTGAAAAATATTATTGCCAAATAATCAAGGGCATATTATCAACTTATTTCCAAGAAAAACTTATTAATTCTGACTTTATTTGTTTGACTATGTGTCTAACTTTCTGAATGATAGTGATTTGTGGGCTTATCAGATGATTTTTTTTTTCGACAATATTTTCCAGTACACAGGACATGTGGAATGTAACGTGAGTGACGAAAAAAGTACAATTTTCTCTCTATTTCTTTTGTTAAATGAGAGTGAATGGGGCCAAACTAAATTTTCCTCCTACTACCAGGCCTAGATATCCTCCAAAAATTGTAAGGTTTGTATTGACTGGGAACATCACGTATTATCAGCGTGAAAACTGTAACGTGAGTGACGATGTAACGTGAGTGACAATATTTCAAGTGCAAATTAGTACTGCTCGTTATGAAAAGTACAATTTTTTGATAAATAATCACATCCAATAGTAGTGAATTCCTCTAAAGATCCTTAATTTAGGCTTTTAACACGATTATTTTTTATTTTGCCAAAAAATTAAAATTTTAATGTAATATCATGAAAACCCATGCTATAACACTGTAACGTGAGTGACGGTACATAGCCTTGTGTACATTAATATGGCTATTTATACAAACATGCAAATTTGGCCAAATAATTATAGCTAAAGGTTGGGAATTCCCCTAAATATCATTAATTTAGGCTTTTAACACGATTCTTTGCAAAAGAATTAAATTTGCATGTAATATCATAAAACCCCATGTTACAGCTATGGCACTTTCATTTTGTAACGTGAGTGACGTAACGTGAGTGACGGTCCATTTTTGGTTTACTGTCCGTTCTTTAAAAAATGCATGATAGAGGCTAACTTTAAACAGTATTAATATGTTCTTGGGAAGTAATAGAAAGTTGCATCAACATAATTTGCTCTGAAGTCTTATAGTTTTAGCTTGCGTTTCATGCAAAGTTCATTGAAAATTTACAGGGGGCAAAACGCGTAACGTGAGTGACGCTCATTAAAACCTCCTCTAAAAAAATATCGAACAAGTGTTGAATCGTTTACTACCCTTTGCATATGTGTTTGCCCTAGTGGTATGTCATGAAAACAAAATTGAGGTGACAGCTTCTTTTTAAAAAGAACTGGAGTGTGAAACATGTTGTTATTTTGGAGCAAATGTAACGTGAGTGACGTGGAATAGCCCAGGTCAGATTCAGTGGCTAATTACAGAATGTGTATCTCGGCCCGGTGTAAAATTCGTTGTTTTTTGCAAAAATTTGAAATGAAGAAGAACAAAAATCCTTTATCAAAATACCTAGTGTTCTCGAAACTCGTCGTGAACTCATAAAATATTCATTTGCAACTGTCCAGCTACAATACCAAAAAGACGAACATCAACTTTTGGTCACAATGAACACAACAAAATCTCAAAATAAATCCATTTGGCACCAATATTACCTTGACGGAACTTTATGCTATACGAGGAAATGCTCATAGTATTCAGAAATCGTTGTTTATCGCTAGCACTTAGAAGGAAATGTGTCGCAACGTCCTTTAAAAATGCATGTTGTCCTTAAAAAACTAAATCCCGCTCAAACAAAATGATACCCTGCCGGAACTTATGTTACGGGGAAATTAAAATAGTATTCAGAAATCGTTGTTTATTGATAGCATTTTGAAATAAATGTGTCGAAATGTAACTGTACAATATTGATGTCCTTATTAAAGGTATATGAGTATTGGTACTTCCCGAAATGCCCCTTGACACTTAATTGGTTGGTTTTAATTCCATTTTAAAGTTCATTGAATAAAACATGTAAAAATGAGAATCATTCCCTTTCGAATGCTCTAATAGTTTTAAAATTTGATTTCAAAATATTTTATTAATATATTTACCCTGCCGGGCGACAGCTTAACTGAAAAAAATATATATATAAAATGTTTAAACACTTCTTCAAATTTCAAAGGAGGTTTTGAAATCGTTGTTTCTTATTTTAACAAAACATCGCAAGCACAATTTTGTATGAAAATGGTTGAGTTTTTAGAGAGCGCCCTCTTGAGTTTTAAAGGCTCTTTTTGAATGAAAACAGGGTTTTTACTTAGTCGTTTGTATTGTGTAAACCTTTCGAGCATTGTGGAGTTATAACTATTAGTTTGTGCTGTAATGGTGCAGGTTTTGGTTACTTAAATTCAGTTTGACCAATACTAAACTAACCCTTTAACTCAATCTCAGACCAAATCTCGTGGAAACAAAATATAACCCTGACAGAACTTTATGTTACGAGGAAATGAAAATGGTTATTCAGAAATCATTGTTTTTCGCGAGCACTCCGAAAAAACGTGTTTGAATGTTCTTTAAAATTCATTATATTTATGCTTAAATAAGTAAATTCCGCTCAAACAAAATATAACCCTGATATAACTTTATGTATATGGGGAAATGAAAATAGTAATTCAGAAATCTTTGTTTAATGCTAGCACTTCGAAGAAAATATTTGAATGTTCTGTACAAGTTATGTTGTCCTTAATGAGCATAATTATAACGGAAGACCCTAATTTCTTGCCAACGGGAACAACAATCGCTCCTCTCGAAACAACACTTTGAAGCCGTAATTATACTGAAATCCTATTCCCTAAGGCATGTTAGGATGAACATATAACATGCGAGCTCCAACACATTTTTATATTAATCACCAAAAAGTATCTAATACTTATACGTTATTTGAACATTATTTATCAATAATTGTCTATACATTAATTCTTTATCATTTGTTATCTTTTTCGGTTTGTAATTATCGTATGCACGCTTGTAGGGTGTCTGACTGTTTATTCCAACGAATAGTTTGCCTATAACAGTGTCATACTAATAATCGTAATGACTTTTGTTTCTGCATGAATGATATTTGTGCATTAGATTGTGTCAATTATTTAATTCTCAACTGCGTCACCTCGAGCAGTTGAAAAGATAGAGACGACATTAAAAACAAATAGATACAATGTACAGGTACTTCTTCATACCAGTCGAATAGTTTAGCACTTTTCTGGAAGGATCATCTGCTTCATAATTCCCCTTGAAATATTCTGCTGTGGCAGTAAAAATAGGCGAAGGCCGACGGAGAAATCCTGCCAAAGACAGATGACAACAACGGTCTTTGGACTATCATTTAAAAATATCATCTTTATCCACGTAAATCCATCTCGTCATGCGATGGCTTCCATTAGAATGATTGAAATAATATTGATAAAGTAAGAGGATGCAGGTGGGGTCGTTGCAAGAGGGTCAGGGTGCGAGGTATCCATGTCATCTCGATAAGACTCTCTGACGTTTTATTTCCATATCTGTCTCTTTCCAACGTGCGTCCATGTACACAATTATTATCATTCTGCTTAAAATACTTTAAGCGCTTTAACCCACTAACAATTTTGAAAGCTGATATGCGATGCAGTAACTGTATTTGAGTGGTATCATTAAATATGTTTAGGAGTGAATGGATTCGAAACTTTATGTTGGAAGCTGGCGCCCTCTTAAAGATAGTGTCCTTCTTTTGCAAAGCCAAAAAAAGAAGACAAAATGCTACATATAATTGACTTGTGTGTATGTTAACATTTAGATCTCGAAAGAATAAACGGTCATTGCGATCATGTAATAAGTCTAGCCACTGCAGACCCCTCAATGTACTTCCTGTTTGACTACTTGATTTTTTAGTAAACACAATCAAAGTGATTAAATTAACTTGTGATTTAAAAAGGTGGTTTGTTTTTTTTATCTTGAATAAATGACAACAAAATATTCCATGATATATTTTCAGTGAGAACAGAAAAGAAATGAGCCTGACAGTTTGGCTACAAATTGATTTGCTTTTCTTGCATTATTTGAATAATTCATCACTTTCAATGTTCAACTTTGAACAACTTGATGCAGGCGTACGTTCATGGAACGTCTTACTGAACGTATAGGGATCTATGTTGACATGTGCAAAAAGTGATGAATGGTTGATGCAATGTATATTATTGTTATATCATATGTCCACAGGGTATTGTGTGAACATTTCAAGTCAAATGGACATTGCATGGCCAAGTAATGAGCGAAAATGCAAAGTGATATTTAATAACTCACTGCACTCACTTTGTACACAGAAGAAAAACTCGCCCGGAGTTTTTCTTATTTGAATACTTCGATGGTACATATCTTTGTAACGAAAGGGAAATTTGAAAAACCGAAACCTGTCCCATGATTTTATTGTTAATACGAATACAACTAGGTATGAGGGAACCGCTAGAATGAAAAATTTATTTTGAGGATTTGGACAATGTTACTAAGTCCCTTTAAAGATGCCTGCAAAAGAAGGACGATGTCTTTAAAAAAAAACGTATTTCTGATTGTGGAAATGTTTATCAACTACTGTATCTATGAGCAACATGTGCGATGACAAATGAAATGGATAGTGATATATTATGTCAGATGGTCACAACATTTTTTAGAAATTAAATATTTGACGTGACCGACTGAAGCCTCCGTCTCATTATCTCTTGCATCTAAATCGGACAGAATGTTAGCCTCTTGACAAGGCATGTCTCGTCTGAGCTGAGTTGAATACACGGTATAGTATGCATTATGCAGGAACGGCTGGACAGCGCGACTACCCTGCACAATCATTGGATCGCACGTGAATTCACCACTCGCCAGATAGCCTCCATCAGGCGTTCAGTCGTTCCCGACCCTGCATGCAGCGCAGCCATTGCTTGTTTGAGACACGAAGCCTTGTTAAAGGCTAACAGAATCTAGAATCTGACATGCTCGAACCAGTGCAACCTTGCAAGTTGTTTCCTTGCAAGCTGTTTTTATTTGGTTTTGTTTTGTTTTGTTTTTTAAAGATTATTTGTTTTTTACAGATTTTTTGTTTGTTTGCTTCATTTTCGTACTTCGTAATGAGTTCATGCTCGTTTTGTATTTGTGTATGACTGTGTTTATTTATTCAACTTGTTATTTAGTTTCTTGTTTGTCAAGGGTGGAACTTTTCTATGTCATATTTATCATTTCTTTATCACATCTATTATGAACCGACAGTGCTTTTTAAACCTCAAAATGAACGTTTGTTTGTCTTATTGCCTTATCTCTTTCGTGGGATTGTTTTATGTCGCGATTTTAAAAGATCATACTCGCTTTCTGCTTGCCACCATTCGTGTTCCACTAGCATTTCCTTTTTCTCGACTTCATCGATTTCAATAAGGTTGGCAATGATCAGTAGCTGCAAGGACGGTTCTCACCTGAGATCCTCAAATGGAGAACATTGATAGAACGTAATCACCCTTCTGGGGCCAATCACTCTTACGTGATATCGCATTTCTTGGACTATAGCTGATGCCACAGGTTTATTGGTCGATCACCTCGGTGGAAATGTACACCGCTTGGATTGTAAGTGCTAATTCTTCTGCTCTTTGCGTGTGCCTTTTTTTCCCCTGACAGAGCATCTAATCCAAGACAGCCAGTCGTCCAGGGGTTGTACGTTTGTAAGTGTCATTGTTTGATGAGCCGATGGAATACTACTACATTGCTTGAGTTGTACATGTCGAATATTCTGATCGTTGCGTGTGCATTTGTCATTCAATTGCCACATCATCTAACCTGAAAGACAACCAGTCATCGATGGGCTGTAAGAGATCGGAATCAATCGAGCGTTTCGAGTTTCAACGCGATAGTTCAGTATCAAATCCCTTGACCTGACAATAGACCGCTTCTGTAATGTATGCAAATAATATGCGTATGACGTCAGACTCCCCGTTGGCAAGCTTAACAATAGTAACTAGGTCCGGCAAGCTCCGACAAACTTAGGTTGCCGGACCTAGTTACTATTGTTAAGCTTGCCAACGGGGAGTATTACGTCATACGCATATTATTTGCATACATTACAGAAGCGGTCTATTGGGGCTAAATAGATATTCTAGAACCCTTTCATCGCCTAATCGGTCTTGCTTCGTGTGGCGAGATTGGTAGAGCGCGTGCTTTCCGATCGTGAGATCCCGAGTTCGAACCCTGTGTAAGCCCACTGCGTTTGTCATTTAGCAAGCCGATTAATTCCCAATTGCTGCTCTCTACCCAGGTGTATAAATGGGTATCATGGTCGGGTGTTAATTAGCCTTAGCGCCATCATCAGTGGCAACTCGGCTAGTATTCTCCCTGGGGAGTTGAGAAAGTACGCAATATCATCGTATGGGTTTGAAAATGTACCTGATGACCATGCATGGGTAATAATAATTAAATAATTATTTAAGCGCAGGAGAGTTTATATTTATAGTATAGCTGCGCTATATAAATGTTCATATTATTATTATTATTATTGATGCATGGACACCGTATTTAAAGGTATGGTGACAAGAAAACTGCCTCAAAATTGTGTTTTACTGTATCTAAGGTAGATTTTCATGAAGATTACTAATAAAAACATATTTTCCACGTGGGGAAACCCGGTAAAATAAACAAATCAACTTGAAAATTCACTTTCGGAACCCCCGTTCCGGGCGGGAAAAAAATGACGTCATCTTTGTGACGTCACATGCAGGCAATCGCAGTTTAGCTCGGTCATAGACGTACATGCTGTGTGCGATACTCACGTTGACAGAGATATATTATTTCCATTTGTTTCAATATTTGTTTAAGTTTATATCATGGACGATATACACTCAGAGGTGTAGCTGCATCCTGATACAATTCATTTTTTAGCAATTCTTAGGCATTTTGAGCTAAGCCGTAATTTATAAGCAAAAACGAGTTTGTTTTTCTAGCAAGTCATAGGCTCTGCATGTAAACCATGCACATTCCTCCGTGTTGCGGTCTGCTTGTGATGTCATGAATCGGGTGACACGTGCGCACATTCCAGCTCTGCTATAAATGACTTTTTTAGGAGCATGGAACGCCGATGCGAAATAAAGCAAAAAAGTTGCATGAAATTTTCCTTTTTTTCCCAACTTAAGGATTTCTTTGAAAAAAAGAGTGTGGTATATCATTAAAGGCACATATTTAAAGCTATAAACCTGAATCAAAGCCGGGATTTGTAATACACACTGTCCGTTGACCTCAGACTCCGAAATATATATCTCATAAAGTCGTTACCATAGTTACAACGGGTTAAATCTCCAATTGTGTGCGTGTAAAATCTGTTTTACCGATACGATGATCTAACCCATGACAACCATTCCTACAGGCATGACAGGGGTGGTAAGAGATCGGCTGCCGACAAATCGACACTTCAAGGCCAAATCCCCCGACATGCCCATTGGAGCGAAATAGATATAGAACTTTCCCATCGCCTAATCTGTCTTGCTACCTCGCTTAACATGACGAGGACGATCCCAATCACTCGAATACTCTCATTACCTAATCGCTCGTGCAGGACATTGTATTTTTCGCCGCATGTTTCGCTACACAACTAACAGATAATTAAGCATGACGGGGATGACTTTTATTTGCAAATGAAATATCCGTTTACCTCAGACATAGATATACACTATCTTCAAAGGATGGAATCTCAAGTTGTGTGTGTGACAAATATTGACCGATTATCTAACCCCAGACAACCAGTCCCCCAGGGGTGGTAAGAGATCGGCTCAACGTGCCGTCTCGACTGCCAACATGCGCTTCTAGACCAAATCCCTGACATGCCCATTGGGACGAAATAGATATGGAAGAATACCTTGATCACCTGATCGGTCTTGCTGGAAGCCGTTTTTACCCACCTTACATGATAAGTACAATTTCATTTGAACACATCTTTCTGTTGACCCTAGACCAAAATATCCCCTACATTTTTATTCGACCGGCTGACTCTCAAATAGCGTGCGTGCGACATCGTTTTGACCCTTGATCTAACCCTTGTCAACCAGACCCCGGCCGCGGCGTCGGTAAGAGATCGGGTTGATGTGCCGTCTCGATTGCCAATTAATTGACACTTCTAGACCAAATCCCATGACATGCTCAATCATGTCGATGGAGTAAGATGCACCTTGATTGATTCAGCCTGGTCGGATGATAGCCTACTAGCATGACTAGGGAGCGGACATTTGAGCAGGGCTATCGGTGACAGAATCGTTGTCAGCGTGTGCGCTTGGAATTGCGGATGCGTACGTGCGTGTTTGGATGTGCATGTGTTTTTGGAAGTGTATGTGTGTGTGTCTGTGTGTGTGTGCGTGTGTGTGTGTGTGTGTGTGTGTGTGTGTGTTTTAAATCAAATGCATGTGTAGGGGTAAAATGGAATCGAAAATGATTCGGAGAGATTTGTGCAATCTCTTTAAAGGTATAGTGAAATCCCGGCTTTGATTCAGGTTTATAGCTTCGAATATGTGCCTATATTGATATACCACACTCTTTTTAAATTTCATGCAAATTTTTGGCCTTTTTTCGCATCAGTGTTCCATACTCCTAAAAAAAGGTATTTATAGCGGAGCGCGCGTGCAAGCACGTGCCCATCGGAACATGACGTATCAAAAGGAGCACAACACGGGGTCCAAAGTACGAACTCGCATGGTTAACATAAAGAGCCTTTGACTTGCTATTAAAACAAACTCGTATTTGCTTGGAAAAAGAGGCTTTTAGTCTATCAGGTTATGTAAAGCAGCATTTTTTTTTTGCTATAATCTTGGAAACACTTTTTAATTTGGTCTAAATACATTACTGATGATAAAAAGTGATGTTTCCATTTTTTATTTTTGGTCCCAGGGTGCATTTTGGCGATTTTAAAGATAATGAGCTAATTTGCATTTTTTGAAATAAGGTCAGGGGTCATTTTCTATCTAGGAATAGTACAATATTGATAAAAACTAGTATTCTATGGTATTTTGGGGCAGGAATTCCATTTCCGGTGCTCGTTTGTAAGTGCTGTATGGGAAACACTCTGAAATCCAAGATGGCTGCCCCTAATTTGCATATTTATGAATATTATTGATTTTCAGTGGCTACAGCCCCTAATAAGCAATATTCCGGATTATTATTTGTCAGTTATGTTCTAAGTATGTATTTAAGATATCAAAGATGAGTTGCCATCGTGGCAACCTCTAGTAATGCATATTATTTGCATAATTATGTATTTTACCTAATTTGCATATTCCCCCAAATCGAGTATATTGGGAACCCGGCAAGTAAAAAAGACAAGTAATACCACTTTTCCAAGGTTTTAGAGGGCAACAAATCCATTTATGATACTTATTTACCTGTATCACCTCGGCAACCAACATAAATCCAAGATGGCCGCCTTTGTCATTTTAAAGTAAATATTGCTACTTTAATGGCATTTACTTTATCAAAATATGATTTGTTTACTGAAAGCAAACAACTACATTGTGATTCAAGTATTCTAGTTGCTCATTCCAATAATTAAAAGTCAAAACATTATAATATCAATCTAATATAACCGAAATAATATAGACGTGTATCATAACATGCGTAATTTAGGGAGCAGCCATCTTGGATTTGAGATGGATGCCATGGTGATACAGGTAAATAAGTATCAAAAATGGATCTGCTGCCCCCCCCCCCCCCCAAAAAAAAACCTTGGAAAATTGGTATTACTTATCTTTTTTACTTGTCGGGATCCCAATATACTCTATTTGGGGGAATATGCAAATTAGGTAAAATACATAATTATGCAAATAATATGCATTGCTAGAGGTTGCCACGATGGCAACTCATCTTTGATATCTTAAATACATACTTAGAACATAACTGACATATAATAATCCAGAATTAATGGTTAATAGGGGCTGTAGCCACTGAAAATCAATAATATTCATAAATATGCAAATTAGGGGAAGCCATCTTGGATTTCAGAGCGTTTCCCATACAGCACTTACAAACGAGCACCGGAAATGGAATCCTTGCCCCAAAATACCATAGAATACCAGTTTTTATCAATATTGCACTATTCCTAGATAAAAAATGACCCCTGACCTTATTTCACAAATATGCAAATTAGCTAATTATCTTTAAAATCGCCAAAATGCACCCTGGGACCAAAAATAAAAAAAATGGAAACATCACTTTTTCTCATCAGTAATGTATGTAGACTAAATTAAAAACTGTTTCCAAGATTATAGCAAAAAATTTCACAACATTTATTTGTACTACATTAGGGGATATACTATTTACTGAAAATGCCAAAAAAATGAATTGTAGCAGGATGCAGCAACACATCTGAGTGTGGATCCTCCATGATATAAACTTAAACAATTGTTTGCAAATATTGAAACAAATCGAAATAATATCTCTCTGTCAACGTGAGTAGATGCACTCAGCGTGTACGTCTATGGCAATAGAGTACCAAGCTATACTGCGATTGTCTACATGTGACGTCACAAATATGACGTCATTTTTCTTCGCCCGGACTCAATTTTTTTACGGGGGCTCCTAAAGTGAATTTACAAGTTGATTGTTTTATTTTACCGGGTTATCTCCCACGAGGAAAATATGTTTTTATTAGTAATCTTCATTAAAAATCTACCTTAGGTACAGTAAAACACAATTTTGAGGTAGTTTTCTTGTCTTTGGAGCTTTAAGTTAAGATAAAATAGGATAATTAAGATAAGTAAAGTAATTATTATGATAATTTAGTAATGACGAATTAATACATTAGCGGCCAAATTAATAAATTGAAAATGACATCAATTGATACCAAAAAAAATGGTTCTACGTCGGATTTTATTATGCATGTGGTAGATCCAGTCATTCCTCAACATGTGCTACTGTGACCGGATGAAATTCAGCAAGATACAGGGTGTGAAAGAAAACAAAGTTTTTTGTTTTTAATCCCCCATTCCCGAAGGAACAACGAGGCAGGAACACATTTCAGGGCGGACAATTGATACTTACCGTAATACGTATTAATTAAGCTACCCATTTGATACTGCCCGGTTTTCCCCATTCGGGTGATGCAATCAGTGACCGGATATACTCGCCCTCCTTTCTCATGCCACCAACAAAATGAACGTAACAAAAACAGAGCAATAACATGTCAACTTACTCAGGAATAAGGTCAAAGTAGGTTCCACACGGGTAGTTGACGCCTCGTACTGGGTTCTGTTGCAGTGGATAGTCCGGGTGTTCCACGCTCGTACATACTGACCGGATATACTCGACCTCTTCGTCTTCACTGCGTGCGACCTTCAGGATGTAGATGAACTCTCGCGAGGCTATTAGTCCCATTAATTGACTGTGCGTGATGGCTCGGAACATGTACGTTTCCTGATCAAACAAATCAACAACACAAATTACAGAATGTGTTAACAACAAGAGGGATGTAGTCATCTATTTTAATTGTTTTGCCCATCATTATGTGTCATACTCATTCATCATGCGCGGGTCTGCAAACGAATTGGGGTTATTAACGCAGATAAAACTTAGTTGGCCCGAATTCTCATCAGACGCTCAACTTTAGTCCGGTCTAAAAAGACATAGACTACCAGTAACCCGTTAAACCGCTTTGCACCTGTGGATCCATTGATTGTTGCTATTCGCAACAAGATATATTATAATTGTTTCCTTTTATTACCCAGACAATCCTTTGAGTTCTACTTATAAGCATCAGGACAATGGACTGCTTGAAATCCAAGTCATAGTAGTCGGTCATCAGCAAAATTGGGTCCTGGATTATCCAGGACATTGTATTACTGGTGACCGGTTATACTATTACTAAAATGACAAGCAGCCTTTTGTCCTAATTATTAAGCAGAACTAGAGGGATTGACTGGATAATGAAAGAAAACAATTAGAACATCTCTGATGGCGAATGGCAACAATCAATGGTTCTGCAGGTGCAACATGGTTTAACTGGTTACCGGTAGTCTTTGTCTTTTTAGACCAGACTAAAGTTGAGCCACTTATGATAATTCGGGCCATTGAGTCTATATAATCATTCGAAGTATTTCACGATGAGCCATGCATAATACTTGCATTCATTTACTGATTAACGACCATGGCAATGGCCGTGGCATAATTATGATGATCTTAAGCAGGTACTTTTCATTTGTGAAAATAAACGAGGGAAAAAACGTCTAGCCTAAGCGTGATTGCTCCGAAGACTATAGAGAAAGATATGTAGGCTATTGCAGGTTTGGAGGCTAACCGTCTCATTAGCTGGCTGAACGACTTCTAGTATATCCCCTAATGTAGTATGAATAAATGTTGTGAAATTTTTTGCTATAATCTTGGAAACAGTTTTTAATTTGGTCTAAATACATTACTGATGAGAAAAAGTGATGTTTCCATTTTTTATTTTTGGTCCCAGGGTGCATTTTGGCGATTTTAAAGATAATTAGCTAGTTTGCATATTTGTGAAATAAGGTCAGGGGTCATTTTCTATCTAGGGATAGTACAATATTGATAAAAACTAGTATTCTAGGGTATTTTGAGGCAAGGATTCCATTTCCGGTGCTCGTTTGTAAGTGCTGTATGGGAAACACTCTGAAATCCAAGATGGCTTCCCCTAATTTGCATATTTATGAATATTATTGATTTTCAGTGGCTACAGCCCCTAATAAGCAATAATTCCGGATTATTATTTGTCAGTTATTTTCTAAGTATGTATTTATGATATCAAAGATGAGTTGCCATCGTGGCAACCTCTAGCAATGCATATTATTTGCATAATTATGTATTTTACCTAATTTGCATATTCCCCCAAATCGAGTATATTGGGAACCCGGCAAGTAAAAAAGACAAGTAATACCACTTTTCCAAGGTTTTAGGGGGCAACGAATCCATTCATGATACTTATTTACCTGTATCACCATTGGCATCCATCTCAAATCCAAGATGACTGCTCCCTAAATTACACATGTTATGATACACGACTATATTATTTCGGTTATATTAGATTGATATTATAATGTTTTGACTTGTAATTATTGGAATGAGCAAAAACAATACTTGAATCACAATGTAGTTGTTTGCTTACAGTAAGCAAATCATACTTTTATAAATTAAATGGCATTAAAGTAGCAAATAGCATTATTTACTTTAAAATGACAAATGCGGCCATCTTGGATTTATGTGGGTTGCCGAGGTGATACAGGTAAATAAGTATCATGAATGGATTCGTTGCTCCCTAAAACCTTGGAAAAGTGGTATTACTTGTCTTTTTTACTTGCTGGGTTCCCAATATACTCGATTTGGGGGAATATGCAAATTAGGTAAAATACATAATTATGCAAATAATATGCATTGCTAGCGGTTGCCACGATGGCAATTCATCTTTGATATCTTAAATACATACTTAGAACATAACTGACAAATAATAATCCAGAATTATTGCTTATTAGGGGCTGTAGCCACTGAAAATCAATAATATTCATAAATATGCAAATTAGGGGAAGCCATCTTGGATTTTAGAGTGTTTCCCATACAGCACTTACAAACGTGCACCGGAAATGGAATCCTTGCCTCAAAATACCCTAGAATACTATTTTTTTATCAATATTGTACTATTCCTAGATAGAAAATGACCCCTGACCTTATTTCACAAATATGCAAATTAGCTAATTATCTTTAAAATCGCCAAAATGCACCCTGGGACCAAAAATAAAAAATGGAAACATCACTTTTTCTCATCAGTTATGTATTTATACCAAATTAAAAACTGTTTCCAAGATTATAGCAAAAAAAAATGCTACTTTACATAACCTGATAGACTATTCGGGTGATTATATTGAAGACACGATGAAATAACTACAGCCCTAACCCTAGGACCTGTTAGCATCTATTAGATAAACTTTGTAAAGCCAAATATCAGTACTACTGGAAAAGTTACCGAAAACATTTATAAAGGCCAAACTAATTGATCAATATTGTTGAAATAGCATTATACAAAGTGCATGTGTGGTAAAATCCGAACCTCAGTATCGTTGAATGCAGAAATGTCGGTGGAACTTAAATGCACGCACCTGAGAATGGGCCTAAATTCACCTTCCGTTTACCCCTGGCGCGGGTTGGGTTTCGGTCAACAAGCCCGCATGCCGTGCACACGTGCGCTTGCATGCGGTTGAATTGAATCTCTGGTAAAAGACTTTTCTATTACGAACCAGCTCATATACTAATTTTTCATAGCGTTTTTTGGGGGGGTCAAAATCTTAACATTAACGGATAAGTTATGATATATTCTTTCACATGGTATAGGTGATGAAAGCATATTTTCAGGGGGCGTTTGACAATACTGTTATCTGGCTTTAAAAGCAATACGGAAAGAAACGACGCACAAGGCTGAACAGTTCCCAGTCATTCATTGACGGTGATTGACCTTGTCACGTGTGATTCTCATCTACAGGAAACCGGGGTACATAAATAAATTGTGATTGCTACGAACGGAGATGCAAAAAGGTACGACATGAATGAAGGTAGACACATCAATTCGAGGGCCTATGCGCCTCATTAGTTGACTATACCTATACGCATGCATGGAGGTGATTTACAAAGATTCTAAATTGAACTTAACTCTAAGTTGGACCTAACAATTATGGAAAGCCATCAGTTTGCTTGTAACATTTTTAAAACAGTAATTGTTTGTATTAGATAAACGTTTTAAAAGCATTACGGAAAAAAACTACGCACAAGTTCCCGTCATTCATTGACGGTGATTGACCTTGTCACGTGTGATTCTCATCTATAGTACAGGTAAAACGGGGTATATAAAATAATAAAGTCTGATTGCTTCGAACGGAGATGCAAAAACGTAAGACATGAATGAAGGTAGACACATCAATTCGAGAGGCTATGCGCCTCATTAGTTGACTATACCTATACGCCTGGAGGTGATTTACAACGATTCTAAAATTAACTTAACTCTTAAATAGGACCTAACAATTATGGAAAGCCACCAGTTTGCTTGTAACATTTTAAAAACAGTAATTGTTTGTATTAGATAAACGTTTTAAAAGCATTACGGAAAAAACGACGCACAAGTTCCCGGTCATTCATTGACGGTGATTGACCTTGTCACGTGTGATTCTCATCTATAGTACAGGTAAACGGGGTATATAAAATAATAAAGTCTGATTGCTTCGAACGGAGATGCAAAAACGTACGACATGAATGAAGGTAGACACATCAAATCGAGAGCCTATGCTCCTCATTAGTTGACTATACATATACGCCTGGAGGTGATTTACAAAGATTGTAAAATTAACTTAACTTTAAATTGGACCTAACAATTATGGAAAGCCATCAGTTTGCTTTTAAAAATTTTAAAACAGTAAATTATTTTGTTTTAGTAGATAAACTTGTTAAAAGCATTTAATTACGGGGAAAGACGACGCGCAGGAATATACGATCAGTCTGGTCATTCAAGGACGGTGATTGGCGATTTAACATGTGATTCTCATCTACAGGTAAAACGGGGTACATGAAGTCTGATTGCTTCAAATTAATATGAAAAAAGGGGAGACGAAAGGAATACAGGTAGACACATCAATTCGGGAGGCTATGAGCCCCATTAATTTACTATATGCCTAGGGAGTGTTGAACTTGTCTCTAAAGGTTGGACCTAACCATTATGAAAAACCATCAGTACTGTTATTTTGTCAATTTGTTCAGTTTATTTTTAAAAGGCAGCCATTTGTATAAAAATCGGTAACCGTTGTAATTATCAAGGAGCTTTGGAGTTATTGATACACATGTTTGTTGGGAGTCTCAAATACTTGCATGTTTCGCTTTTGAATATGGGTTATTCCAAGGCTACAAATGGCCTACCATAGTTATAAGTTCAACTTAGCATTTTTGTGAAACACTCCCTCAGGTTGTCTTGAAGAGCTTTTAGCAGCTAGACAACTTGCAGGCGGAATATTATTTAAAACGGTTAAAGTGATACGCTAACTTTGTAAAATTCGACTAAAAAATCACTCGGAGCTTCACATGTCTATTACGGTATGCCTTGTTGTTTGGCTTATGGTAGCAAGATGATTTGTTTTTTTAATGTCTTTTTTTTATTAAGGGAGAAATGTATGCTTGAATTGAAAAGCGTTCCGGAATATACTATTATACAAATAGTGCATGCTTTGGAGTTGAATATACTCCAGAATAGACAACGATACATTTTTAATTTCTCGAGAGCGATTATATGCATCGAGGCCGCAGGCCGAGTGCAATATAATCGCACGAGAGAAATTAAAAATGTAGAGGTGTCTATTATGGAATATTTAACGAACAGGAATCATGTTCTATTTGTTATATAAGATGATTATTTGAGGAACTGATTTTGTTATCATGTTGATAAACCCAAATTGACCTTGCTCAAATTGTAGAGTGTCTCTCTCGTCGGCCCTGCGTACTTTGTACAAGGGCCAGCGCGTATTAAAAAATAATTGCGCGCTCTGCGCATTTTCCCCATTCAAGAACAAGCGCACAAGCGCACATTACGCACTCCAAGGCCATCCCCTGCGCAGTTATATGTACATAATTGCACTATAACCAAAGACGCTTAATGGAAAGACCGACCACTGTACAATTATCCTGTACAAAGTGAATGGGCAGAGCGCGATGTACAAAATTAACACGTACTTTCATACGCAGGCTTTTCATTATGACGTCACAATAACAATGTTACTTCGCCTGACTAAAAATAACTTTTGAAATGAAATGAAATGAAATGAAATGAAATGAAATGAAATGAAATGAAATGAAAATGAAATTTATTAATATCCTTTCACCCTTAACAAGGGTATTGAGGATAACAATATAAGAAATGTCTCATTGAATAATGTCACATGGTTATATACAATATGTACAAAGTATAATCATATATATTTACAAAGATAATGAAAACATCTAATATTTACAAAGTTATGTTCTCTAATTGTAAGTTTGTTTTATATGCAGGTGATGTAGTAATCAATAAATTAATTAAAGGCACTAAATGAATTAGTTACAAATTATTTCAGTTTCAGATTTATCACTATGAAAATCTAAAATTTTCGATTTATCACTTAATGTTTGATTTTCAATATTGAAATACAAGCAGTGATAATTCTTTGTCGTATGTACAATAATATACAAAAATATACACAATATTTATTTTAATCTGTCCCATAATGATGCTGCAGAATTTGGATAGCTTCAACAATGTCGACGGCAAAGGGGAATTAAACAATTTATACATTTTGATAAAGTTTGACGACCCCAAATTTGCATATCGCGCGTGAAATTTGCTTTGCGCACTTGGGTACGCGTACAATTATAAAGAATTAAATAAAGACAGTGCGCGGACTGAGCGCGCATTAACATTATAATACGCGAGTAGCCATTGCCATTTTTCTCTACACGGTAAAAATCTTTAAATTTAAAAAATATGTTTCTCACAGCTTGATTTCAATTGTAAAATCGCTATCGACTATAATTTTTAAATATTTTCTTTATCATGAGGATAATATTGATTCTACATAAAGACATAGCCCCCCTAAAGGTTACTAAGGTCTACCCTAAGCTGTTGCTCAATCTTCATGCTAGCCTGATTTGCCGAGTATTTGTAAGTACAGTTTGATCCTTATTTTCTTTAAAATTCTTACGAAAGAAGGGGACATCTGTTCCAAAAAAGCTATCGACTATAATTTTTAAATGTTTTTTTATAAATAAAAATGACACAAATGCAGTGATATAATAAATTCCCTAGATGGTTACTAAGGTCTGGCTTAAGCTCGATTTGAATCTTCATTCTGTTTGAAGGGACATCGCTGCGCGACCGCCAGTGATCTGTCTTGTAATTCTACAGTCTTTGCTATAACTTTACCATTTACTATACCGGATTAAGCATCAGTAATCAACCAATAGGAATGCTCAATTTCCCTTAATTATGACGTCATCATCTTATATAAGTAAATATAATTTTGAATATAAATGTTTCTCATTAACTAGAAAATGAATTAAATATTGCTGCAAATTAATCATGGAGTTATATTTTCCAGAAAGTTATTGTCTCAATTTTAGAGCCCTTAAAGGGGTAGTATAGTTTTGGTAAGGCTGAACTTTAGTAACCAAACCCGGACAGTAACATTATAAACTAATACTTATAACTCCACCATGTTCGAAAGGTATACAAAATTACAAACGACTAAGTAAAAAGCGCGTTATTGTTAAAAAAGAGCCATTAAAAAACAAGAGGGCGCTTTCTAAAAAGGCATTGGTTTCAACCATTTTTCATACAAAATTATGCATGTGATGTTTTATTGAAATAATGATTAAATAGAGTGATCATCAACAACTATTTAAAAAACGCTTTTGACAATTTTAAAAAAAGTGCAAGCATTTTTTTAATTTTTTGAAAAAATCATCTAATTATTTGGGCCCCAAATAATTATAAGATCAGATATATTTATTGATATTTCAGCCATTTCTGGACCGATTTTGACCAAATAAAGTTTATTCTGCCATTAAAATTGCATGTTCTCTCAAATTCGACACTCAGTTTTTCATTACCTCACAAAAAAAAAAAACAAGAGGGCGCTTTCTAAAAAGGCATTGGTTTCAACCATTTTTCATACAAAATTATGCATGTGATGTTTTATTGAAATAATGATTAAATAGAGTGATCATCAACAACTATTTAAAAAACGCTTTTGACAATTTTAAAAAAAGTGCAAGCATTTTTTTAATTTTTTGAAAAAATCATCTAATTATTTGGGCCCCAAATAATTATAAGATCAGATATATTTATTGATATTTCAGCCATTTCTGGACCGATTTTGACCAAATAAAGTTTATTCTGCCATTAAAATTGCATGTTCTCTCAAATTCGACACTCAGTTTTTCATTACCTCACAAAAAAATTGTGATGTGCAGCGCCCTCTCTACCAAAACTAAACTACCCCTTTAAACCGTGTCCATTTTATTTTCGCCTTAGCTTGTCACTCTTGACATGTTATTTAAAGCGATCATTCAACTTTAGTGAACATTCAACCAAAATCACTTGGAGCTTTCACACTTCGTTTGTACCTGGTTGTTTGGCTTATTATATTAAACAGAAGAATGAAATGGGTTAACAATTTTAAATGTCTCCCTAATTATGGAGATATTTAACATTGTATTATAAAGCGTCTGCTGACGCTTTCGACCGTAGTTAAAGAGTATCCGATTTCGGAAAATTAATCATCCGTAATATCCGAATACGGATACTTCACGCGAACGATCAGGATCAGATCATACATCTTTGCTACTTTTTCAAAAGGTTAACAAAATTCCTTTTCGCTGAAAATCTCACATATCATTCTCAAGAATCTTCCAATGAAATCGACATGTAATTGAAGTTTCAAATATAACTTCTTGGAAACAAATATAAAGTTAATGGATTACTTTTAAGTTAACTTTTTTCTACTAAACATAATTTAACCATCTTCTCTTTTTCTTTCGTTTGATGTATAACAAACCGTAACCTTCTAGATCCAATAAAAAGGGACTTGGAAATAAAAAGCTGAATATCGCTTATTCGAGCTCTATGAAGAACTAGTTCAAACGGGTCAAAACCTCTCAGAATGAGTTTAAAGAAGGGTGTAAAATGTAGCACTGTTGTTGTGTTATTCATTAATACTTTATATACTCTGTATGGGTGTAATATATACTGCCCGCCTGCCTATAATTATTGACCAAAGTATATCGACAGTGATGTTCGGGTCTTGAAATTGTTCATATATCCCGCTATTAAATTCCCACCCCTTTAGCCATGATCGTTCCATTTGTATTAAATGTGTGCCGGGTAAACAATATTTAATTTCTTTAGTTCACATCCCTCCGGGCAATGATATTAAGTGATCCTCGGGATTCGGTAATTTGAAGCAATTCATCAAGTTTTGTGGGTAATGCAGTTCCAAATGCTAGAACAGTATAACAAAAAAAAAATACAAGCGACAGTCTTAGTCACAGAGGGATATTCCAGTTAATCAAATTTACTGTTAAAACAGCGACGTCCAATACCAAAATTAAAGCTGACATGTAACTTGCATGGAGGGGTGGGTTGAAATTTGGAATATATACACTAGAAGTTATAGCACGATGTGCAGATAACCATATAACAATCCTCGTTTATGTGTGAAAGGTATAGTTCCGATTCGTCTATAATATGAGCGTTGCCATCTACATGTCTAGCGAACACGGTGCGGCATACACATTGGAAGCTCAGTACCATGCAGTGCGGAAAAATGGCCTAGTTAAAGGGAACTACCACCCAAAAATAATATTCATATTAATGAAAGGTAATAGTTTTAGTAGCCCATCCCACCAACAAGTTCAGCTGGTGTGATCTCTTCATTCACCCGTTTGTTATTTAACGTTGGTATATGAAACCATACAATGAAGAGCATGTTTACTTCTTGAAGAGTCTCGGTCCAGTCTTAGAGGGTTAAACAAATCAAATCAAATACCATACCATACAGAAATGCCATGCTTTATATTCGAGAAAGTGAAAATTGCATAACCATGATGGAAACATAATTTTGCCTGACACAAATCTACATATCTGCAAAAACAGCCTATTGTGTCAGATTTCGCAGTTGTTTGTATATTTTTCGTCATTTAATTTTATATAAACCGAACACAAAAGGTTACTACCCCCCTAAACAACTGCTCATAATTTCATAACCAAGAACCTTTTTAAGATGTTGTCTGGCCCAAATATGTATGTGGTAGTTAGAAAAACAATGTGTGAAAATAAGAGGTAACAATTAATCCATGGTTGAGTAAGCACACATTAAAGAGAAAATGTTCATATTTCTAAATTCGCAAACATGAAATCATTATTGCAGCTTATTGAGTATCGAGAAATTTCAAATTGCACTCATTTACAATTGCAATTAATGCATTTAACCACATGGACCATGACAAAATAAATATTTATGGAATATCAAACCGCATTGTTTCACAAACCATAATCAATGCATTACATCGCATGTGCTGTTTCATGACAATGTACAGGCATGCGCAAGTTCTTTGACTTTTGCAATTGTGTCTTTAACCCTAAACAAAAATAAGGCCGGTGGGGGGTCATAATGATCGGGTATGAAATTATGAGCAGTTGTTTAGGGGGGAGTTACTTTTTGTGTTCGGTTTATATTATATTTCTGTGCCTAAAATCGTATATAGCGCCCCCGTGTGGTGACCTTAAAGGGGACCACCAGGCAAAGAACAACACATTATTATATGTTTTGGTACCGTTTTGTGATATCAAATAGATACCCAACATTTTGCAAAGGGTTGTGTAATTCATGAACAAAGCAATTAATTTCCACCACTTACGGAACCACTGCTATTTCCTGGTTCCATACGGGCCAACCATTTGCGAGTGCGCCAATGCTATTCACGCGTACGTTTGTAGACAATAGATTCCCGGGCGATTCGTTCGCTCTGCACACACATCGCAATTCACGGCACGCATCGTAGTCTCACAATTCAGACCGCATGAACGCATGCTTTAGAATGGTGATGCGTTTCCAATATTTTTTTTCTTTTTCTGGAAACATATTTTTGTGAACTTGTTGATGGAATGGAATACTAAAGATGTTACCTTTCTTTAATAAGAATATTATTTTTGGGTGGTGGTACCCTTTAATAATTAGTAATGATAGTTCCTTGTCTAATAACACTAGAGGACCTGTGCCTGCATGCACACAATACACTGTAGGCATACGGGTACGGTATGTGTACATCACGTACCATACTAATAGTGTATAGGCAGTACCGCTTAGCCATATGGAATTTACCAGGGCTACATTCGCCTCCAATAAGACATTTTGGGGCTCAAAACGTAAACAAAAAAATCGACTTCCGTTCGATTTGATTTGATACCCTTTCACCATTACCTCCCTAAAGGTAGTAGCAATCATCACCTGAAAGGTGAGGGTCATACCTCAAGGCATGCCGATTTCCATAGCCGGATAGACAGACAAACAAACAAACAAACAGACTTACCCAATCTCCTCTTTTAGTAGTATAGAATTGTGCCAAGTATGGGCATGGGAACGCAAACATATCTTTGGCCTTTAATATGCTTTGTATTAACTTGTTCATCCATTCCCGACTATCAATAACACGGGACTGATCCAAATAAGTATGGCTACGGTTTTATTTAAAGTTTATATGGGCCGAAGTCTTACAATAATATTTATCTTAGAATAAAAAAGGCCTTATGAAACAATTATTGCTTTCTTTTTCTTTTTTTAAATTCTTGTTTGCTCTTTTTCTTCATATACATGTATGTCACTTTGTATGTATTAAAATGTTGAATGCAGTCTTACCTTTTTATTTTACAAGGAGTCACGATCAATAATTTGGTACAACAGCTAGGAAAAATTGTCCTTGGGGTGCCATTAATTTTGATATAAGATACATCAATTATCTTCTTTATAAACATTACAATATACTTAGGTATATTTTTTTGGCCTCACTCGCATTAGCTTGCATTTGATACCATTATGCATTTATGGATTGGATTTACCATCAATAAACGTGAAACTTGAAACAGGTAACGAGATAAATTTTGTTTTGATAATGGTGTTATCTGTTTGAGACATAGTAACTTTGATATCACACGATACCTTTCAGGGACAATTTATTTCATAATTCCCTGTGGCATTCGTCACGAGTCTTACAAATATATTCCTACAAGATTATTAAGGCAAATGCACAAGACGGATATTGGTATGATAACTGTTATCTTGAAATAATGAAAGGACAACCGCTCCGGCTGGAATTCGGCACAAACTTGGTTTTTATCTAAACCAAGTTCGAAAATGCCCACAGTCTTATGGAACGCAACATGTTCATCTCTCATTGCCAAAATAAAATATAACTTTGCCATCAAAACTGCTCTGAAAAGGAGGTTTTGTGATTAAATAGTTTGAATTCGTAATATGTATCGCTTTCCATTGATTTTGTCACGGAATTATTTTCACTTTCATTCTCACTGGGCGTTCAATTAACAAATAATCTAAACCCTGACTAAAATCACACGCAATAATTTTGTGTTGGTTTAATATACCCACCGAGTCAAAAACATATTTTGTTTACCACAAGTATTAAGTTCAGTCGCAGCATGTTATAGAATTGGCTCAGTTTGCCCCAAATTGTATTTAAGTATAGTATCCACGTACACGTAAGTATCATATAACATGCTGTGGTGAAATGTATTATCTCTCAACTAAACAAAATGCGCCATTACTTGATAAACAAAGTAAAACATTAAGATTTTCTTTATGTCAAATAATTTGTTTGAGAAGAAAACAAGGTACCTTTGCCCTGAAGGCAAACTCCTCTCCCGAACAGCTTGGAAGTTACATTAACGGTTTATTCCACTGCGCCTGGACAACGTTTAAAATTACCCTATTAGCGCCCCTACGGAGAGTCAATTGCCTGACATTAATATGGAGACTCTATACCGTCAAGGCTCATGTCCATCGGGTTCTATTGATTTGTAAAGCAAATGCACTCGAAGTCACCCTTGTTTGGGGAATAAAATATTATGTTTGGATGAGCAGGACAACCTTCTTCTCCACTGCGCTCCTAAGCCTCCATCACGTATTGCATGTGAAACTTAAAGCTAAGGGGTATTACTAACGGAGTCAGTGAACTTTAAAGTTACCAGGTTACTGCGACATTAAGGAAATGAAACAGGGCAGCGCCATTTTTGAAGAGACGGGCGGCACTGTGCGAATTTAAAAACATTGATCCGTAATGCATCGCGAGACAATTGCTTTCGAACTTCGCTGCATGCATGTAAGCATTCCCGAAGCGCCACATTATAGAGGTGACGACGAGCGACTTTAAACATAACTTGTTTTAGTCGCAAAGATCTTCTTGATTACGTATAGCTCTGAGGAGAAATGTAAATTCTCACATTATAATCTTCATGCTTTGCAAAAGATCTCTCATTCCTGTAAATTTGTCTTGATCACCTGTTGATGGCAATATTAGGAAAATAATGTAAATTCCGTAATGATATGGGAGATTTAAACACACCGATACATTTCGATGAATCCGGTCTTTGTAAGCATAATAGTATTGAGTCAAGTTGTTACTATTTCTATTTTTCAACAAATCTCCTAATCTTGGATGCGGATACTATTTTAGAACATGAATAGAGATGAAAATGATCCTGATTGCAGGGAAAAAAGGAAGTGAATGACCATTTTGATAAATTTAATAACAGGATTTCAATACCGACAATACCGATTCTTAAGCATGCGGAAAGAGTACATTTCCCAAACGTATCACCGGAAGAAGGCTTGCCAAATGACACCTGCGCCCCGCGTGCGCAGTACGTCTTTTTAGCGTTCGGATGGCGCCTTCTCGATGCTATTTTATATTTGTGGCGGGTTAAATTGCCTAGTAATAGTGTAGTAAAATGGCCTAGTCAAATGATTAGTCACGTGATTTAAATGTAATTACGTATGTAACACTGAAGAGCTAAATGTCTCACCCCTCAGAGCCGCGATATAGCAATACAGGAGAATGTTCGTTTAGACCTATAAAATGAAGCGATGCTATCGATTGCCGGTGTTATGTTTAATGATGAAAGTAGTTTTTAAATCAAATTTCGGGCGTACGCGCGCGATCTTAACATATTGATACGCGCAATCAAAGAGAGGTTATATTATGACGTCACAATGAATTGTCAACACTAGAAGTTGACACATAACATGATATCTACAAGTTGAGAGATTATTAACGAAATAAGATAACGCGTGTGTATTTGTGTGTAAGTGTAGTGTGTACCGTATGTTATTGCGGTAACTGTCCGTGTCCGCACGTTTATATCAACATTATTCTGCTTCGTTAAGAATTTTTCGTTTGATGTGGTTAATACTTCAACCGGCCAATGACCCCACTTGCAACACTGTAAATTCCGTCTGACAAAAGTATGCATGTTTGTGCGCTATTTTGTATGTGTGTATGTTTGTCTTGTATTTAGTGTGTGTATAAATTTGTGCTTTGGTTAGTTTGACGCAGTTCATGTTCAACTGGTCATCGACCCCACTTGCAAGTGTATAGATTATGTCAGTAACAAATACGGGATAATCCCTTTTAACGTGATCGGGGTGTTGCGTAGCACCCAAATGATTAGAAAAAGGCATAAGGCTGGAGGGTATGTCATTTTGAAAGAAGTCTTTAGGGATTTGCTTCAAATGCTTAAAGGGATAGTTGAGTATTGGTCAAACTTAACTTTAGTAACCAAAACCTGCACCATTACGGTACAAAATAATAGTTATAACTTCACCATGCTCGAAAAGTATACACAATTACAAACGACTAAGTAAAACCCCTGTTATCATTCAAAAAGAGCCCTTACAACTCAAGAGGGCGCTCTCTAAAAACAAAATTGGTTTTAGCCTTTTTTATACAAAATTTTGCATTTAATGTTTTGTTAAAATAATGATTCAATAGAGATATCATCAACAACTTTTTAAAGACCTATTCAGATTTTTTTTTTTCAAAGTAGTCTTTAAGCATTTTTTTTAATTTTTCTAAAAAGTCAAAATATCCCCTGGTGAAGAATTTTTGAATAAAAATATGTTTATGGATATTTCAGCCGTTTCTGAACCGATTTTGTTCAAATAAAGTTTATTCTGTCATTAAAATTGTATGTTCTTTCAAATTTGATAGTCAGTTTATCATTATCTCACAAAAAATATTTTGTGAAGTGCCCCCCCCCCCCTATACCAGCACTCTATCCCTTTAATAAATGTATAATATGTAGTACTCAAGATGTACGTTTCATACGCAGGCTATATAGCAGGGGATGGTAGCCTTATAAGTGATCCATTGACTTCATGAGATTTTTCAAAAAGCGATATTTGACACTTCAATCATACACCAATATAATCGTTACACGGAACTAAATAATGTGTGAAAGTTTCATAGAAAAGGAAAATTGCTTTTGAAATAAGTGAAAATCGATGTCAGATTTTATTCCGATCGTTCGCGCGAGGTATCTGAATTCGGATACTATGTACGATCAAAATATCCTAATTTGGAAAGCGTTCGGGAACGCTTTGCATTTAGTTAGGGATACATTTGAAAAATCAAATCATATTTTATTCTTTTGTATACCATAAGCCAAAAACAAGGTACACAAGAAGTGTAAAAGCTCCAAGTGATTTTGGTTGAATATGACAAAGATAATGGATCACTTTAATATGGTGTAGCGTCTAAATATCAGAGGCGGCTGTTGAACGAATACAGCACAGAGCATAGCATAGGAGCAGCTGCGCACCTTATATGGGATAGTCGTCTTTGCCAGTCGTTCCTGCCATTCAAACGCCAAAAGGGTAAAAGGGGGGTAAAAGGAGGGCACGGATTACCGTATGCATGGTTGAGGGATAGAAAGATAAGCTATTAATACAACGCATAGTATTATTAATTACCCACGCCGATGAAATCGGCAGGGGGTTATGTAAAGGGTTCCGTATGTTTGTTTGTTTGTTTGTTTGTTTGTTTGTTTGTTTGTTTGTTTGTTTTTTTTTTGTGTACAAGATAACTAGAGAACGGGTGAACGGATTTGCACCAAATTTTCAGGGAATGTTTGGATAGTGACATGGAAGAATCGATTAGATTTTGGTGATGATTGGTTGACCCCTGCAAATTCTGTGGAACCTTGAAGTTTGAGTATGTATTTAATGCACGTGTGTGCCTAAATAATATCTGCACGTTATAGGCGCGGTACGGTAACCTCGCTGAATCCAATATTCGAGCAGCAACAACGATCGCGCGCACGGTACCATATGTTATGGTACGGTACTTTCGATTCCGGGTTAATTAATACGGAACGGAATTGAATTGCAACACGCTGATCTGAACTTTGAAGCGCCAAGAAATTGGTAAGTTTCCGAAAAATACATTTATTTATTTAATAATTAGTATTGACCCGACACTAATGTGAAGATGAACAGATGTTCATTTTTACATATTGAATACATCTAGACTGGTTAGAATCAGGAAAATAGGGGAAAATGGATTGATTATACAAAAGTAAAACAGTGTGCAGTCTCATTGTCAATAATTTTGTACACTGCCTCGCCATGGGGCTGCCGCGCCGCAAGCAAGCGGCCTACACCCTGGCCTAGGCATTTTCACTGCAGTTCGCCAGTTGCAGTCGCAAAATAATAATTAATGGCATTAATGCACACATCCTGGCCCAATGACCAGAACAATGGTGATGATCCTCTCAAGTGGACAATTTACATGCAATTTAAACTTATACGCTTAAGATAAACATACAGTTCATACACTCGTTCTGTTCAACGGTTGATCACTATGTTTTAGGATGCATCGGTAAGCAAAACAGGGTTGAGGCCGACGAAGGGGTAGAACAGGGCTAATGGGAGGCGTGGGTATGCTGACTTTGTCGGCCTTCTAGTTTAGTATACTTTTAGAAACTTTACGCAAATGGTAAAATATGTTTTTAATGTAAATGTAGAAATAAATGTATTCACATTACTGAAAATAAATGTAGAAGACAAGATCAATGATATTTTAACTATAGCTTTTTGGAGCATATATAAAATGATAGTTATCAGAAATCAATCAGGAAAAGATGAAAGAAGCACAAAACTATGGTTTACATTCTTAAATGAAGTTCACGCTCGCATACAAATTAATGATTACTTGCATAAAGAAAACAAAACAAAATTGTATAATTTACCATTTATGATAAAAACATATTTGTAATATATAAATTGATATAAAAGAGAAAATTATTGAAACATGATTTGTTAAACTGTATGGAACTTGAAGTGAAATCAATAAATGCCTGGAAAGGTGAACAAACAAAAAAGTAAAATAATAATTTAGTATTAAGAAAACTAAATAATTTTGTTTCTAAAAGGGGATAAATATACGCAGAGTGGATTCAAAATTAATGCAACGATCGTAATCCGTTAATGGAATTCCATTTTTTGTTTGTTTATGAAGCTGCAAGACAGGAGATAATCGTAATATACACGGAAAAGTAATCAAACGTCTACGAAAAGGATAATCGTTTGGCCGGTTACTGACTCCATATAAACCCTTCTTCTTTTTTTTTGGATTATTCATTGGAAATGCAGATATTCGTGCTGAAACGTGCCGGCCAGAAGTTGTTAACCTCATAACAAAATGTGCTGAACCACATTTGTTAACTAAGGTTCCGCGACACTCTAGCTTTACCAGCTAAAATAATCTGCAAAACCTTCCGAATGACACACACAAAATTGATTGAATTACAGTATTACAACTTTGACGAAGTAAATTGTGTCGATTTTTGTTCCGTTGTGGTAGAAAAATGATAAAACAAAAATCCGTCTGGCCATGCACTCCGTCCATCAGCACTAAAATGAAGTCAAAGGTAATAAATAGACTACGGATATTAAGGTCGTTTCCGGATATTTCATTGCTACAAATATCCGTCTGACATTGAGGACTTTACACAACAGGTCTATGCACAGGCGCAGACAGAGCCAACTCGAACCGATCCAAACCGACCAGACTGAAAGGCGAACGACACAGTCGGTCCGATTCAGTCGCCGATTGGCTTCCGCCTTGCTTCAGACTGGCAAAATTGGAGTCGTGAGGCAATGCACACAGAGCCGATCCGACTGAAAACCAGTCAGATCGGGTCCAGTCGGCTCTGTCTGCGCCGGGCTATAGATTAGGTCCATTGCTTGGATCTGACCGCAGTCACAGAGGGTACCTCATTCACTGCGGTGCAATGAGTCTACATCTACCGTAGATTTCAGTTGTGATTTTAACGGTACATGTGGCGTCCTGTTAGAGGGCGCTTTCCCAGAAAGCTCGCAGCGAGACGTCATTTCATACAAGCGCCGCGCGATCTTGTTAGTGATATAGGATATATAGTAAGTTTTAATATGTTCAGGATCTCAACAGTTTGGGGCTGACCCAGCTTCGCATTCGACGAATTAATAATTCAATTTTTCAAATTTAATGCACCTACCTGTGAAGAGGTGATAGCGAATAGTAAATAGTATTTTTTTTCAACTTCCTATTGAACTTTTATCTACAAACCGAATTCACGAAAATATAACATACGTCAACAAAATAAGGATGGGGGTGGCTAAACATAGCCCCCGCAACAAAAAGAAATTTACAGGATAATAATACAAAATAAACAGGATTAGGGTAAGGCTTATGATTTTGTTTTGGTCAGAGCTTAGCAATTGTGTATGATCATGATGATTATGAAAACAAATTAAAGTAGCGGAGAAATTGTTGATATATCTAATTTCAATGAATGTATTTACATATTATATGTAAATATAAGTAATTATAATATATTTACAAAAATATAGACGTACCTCCGTTAGATTGCCTATACACTCGTGAAGCTGCAGGGTCTTGTCCCACTCGTGCCGCAGACCGATCGGACTCGGCACGTAGTACTCGAAGCATTTGGCTATTGGTGCGTCCAGGATGCATTCAAGACGATGCCTATACATGGAAGGAAAATAGCAGAGGAGCGTTTGTATTGCAAAGACGTTGACAATCACAACATTTGGAAACTATGAATCAAACCTTAACTACAACATATAATAAATGTGCGCCTCACTTCAAATCAAGATGTCCCTAGTTCGAAACCCTTCGATGCCCCGACATTCATATTATCCAGCAAGACACGTAATCTGCACGGCTGCTCTCTACACAGGAGTTTAAACATGATAAAGGTAAATTGTATGATAACGGTATGATATGGTTGTTCGTGGCTAGAATGCTCACCATGGAGTTGAGTAGGTACATAACATAATACAGATCACTGTGCGGGCTTGAACTGTGCACAGAACGACCAGGTCAATAATACAGACACATGGGACGAGCACCGTGTCATGACGATGCGGTAAAATAATAGTCAAGTTATACACGGTGCATTGCAACGTTACAGCGAGAACGCATGATTATGTTCTAGGCGAGGCCTTAGGAGGAAGAGGATGAAAAGGAGGAGGAAAGTGAGGAGTGCAAGATATGCCGATGCAGAGAAGTGCGATGTAATTTGATATGTTCACTTGGAAAAATACAAGCCGTTTTAACATTTATTCATATATCCTGATGTCAAGAATTGAATTCTTGATATCAAGAATTCTATTTTTTGATATCAAGAATTCAATTAAATTCTTGATATCAAGAATGCATTTCTTGATATCAAGAATTCAATTCCTGATATCAAGAGTTGATCTCATAAATTATTCCCAGCATTAAACAGCAAGAGTTTCAGTTTTTTTATTTTATTTCGAACGCAAGACTATTGCAAGAATTATTTGGATATCGAGCCCAAAAGTATTGCACAAATTCGCAATTGAATTCGAGCGCAAAAGTAATGCAAAAAATCATTCTGATTTCGAGCTCAAAAGAAGTGCAAACATTCACAGTTGATTTCGAGCTAAAAACTAGTGCACGAATTCATCCTGAGCACACCGCACCGGTGTCGAAAGTCAATGTATCGCGAGAATTATTGATATCAAGAATTGATTTCTTGATATCAAGAATTGAATTCTTGATATCAAGAATTGAATTCTTGATATCAAGAAATAGGAATAAATGTTAAAACGGCTTGCCATATGGTCGTGCCTGGAAGGAAGGAAGAAATAATGCATAATAATAAATAATAACGGATAAAGGTGATGCGTACGTTGTCGAACATAAAAAAAGGGGCCGGGAACGTAATAATCGACGGCCTTGGCAAGTGGTACATTCGGCACGCATTCTAGACGGCGCCCGGGAGATGGGTGTATCGACTGGGGAGAAGTAATTAAACTCATGTTAAGGAGGGTAGTTGTATGTACCAATAGTGCGTCGCAGACATGCAGTCCTGACAATATTAAAGACGATGTCTTAATGAAAGATAATTACAGATATCAAAGACGACCATGGTGAAGATAGCAAGCAGGAACATATGAAATATATAATATATAATACGAATATACAATAGACTGTTTAGCACGTGGCACGTCGACCCCAGTGGTGTCTATATGTAATGAAGCTGGGAACTAAACACAAAATACTTCTTTGAAATGAGAATAAAGGCTGATACATATGTTAACATTTTAATGACAAACATTTGAAAGGCAAGGAAATGAGATGGGTAATACACTCTACATGCCGGAAGTCGTTGGTCATTGGCACTTCTACGACGCCTAAAGAGACACAGAGCGACAGAGCTCAACTTATGAAGATGTTATCAAGAAAGTCTGGAATAAATGAGGGTTGAGGGAAAAGGATAAAACAGTGGTGTAATATAAGAATGTTTGGGTCAGTGGCTTATCCATTCAAGTAGTTCCTATAGAACACTGAAGCTGGGAACTAAAACAACAATACTTCTTTAAAATAAGAATACGGAGGAATCATCGTATAAAAGTTGAATGACAAGAGCAATAATATAAGAAGGGTAATATACTCAACATGCCGGAAGTCGTTGGCCATTGGCACATACACGATGCCTAGAGGGCCACCGAACGACAGAGCTCAACTAATGAAGATTATTATCAGGAAAATATGGAATAATTAGGAAAGTTGTGTTTGGAGAAAAGTCAAGAAAAGTAAAGGCATATAATAACAGCACAAGGACAATAACCCCATGGTTAGTGACGTATATGAAATGCAAACAAAAGGCGCTAAATCCACTACATTATTAACTTCGGAGAAAATCGCATTTATTTCCAAGACTTTGTATACATGCCTATTGGAATATGAACATTAATTATTCCCTTTTTCATTTTCGATTGCTTATTTTGTCTTGGCTCATTATTGCGCTTATATAACGACAACATTTTGAATTAGATTAAGCGCCTTTTGGAATTAAACTCCGCGTACTTGAAGACCTTAGTGAGTGGTACATCTACGCCGTATTTCAGCCGGTGCATCCTAATGGTGAAAGAAAACAAAACCACGTATATCATTCTGATAATGGAAACTAGAAAACTTTAAGAAAAGAAGTATGGTGACAATGACAACTAACGATATCATAGGAGAATAAGCGTGAAGGAAATGAACGGACATGAGGATTCGTAATGAGGTTTAATGACAGAAACTAGACGAGTTTTGGGAATTTCAAGACGTATACATATAAACCCCTCAAAAAAAGTTCGGAAACTCAACTTTGATCGATTGTATAACTTTTATTGTCAAATTGTATTTGTTCCTTTTAGTGTCATTGCAATGCATGATGATTTCCCTTTAAAATGGTACATTATTTGTCATTCATTTCAAATCAGGGAATACGCAGTGTTTCAGAATGGAGGACGGTCAGAAGTCAAATGTCGCAAAACGGGCCGAAAGTATTCAGTTGGGAAATTTGAATCTTGTGCCTTTTTTTTTAATGTTCAGGTTTTATCGAAGATTGTAGCGTGTTCAAATGATTTAAACTTATCAAATTTGGTATCATTTTAAAGCCTAGGTGTCTATATTTTCAATACGGTTATGACCGTAACAATTTTATTAACAGGTTAAGTATGGTACAGCTGAATATAGGGAGGGCCGAAAGGGAAATGTTGCAAAATGCATTTCTTTTTGTGAAATTGAAGGCGTTGCATCGAAAAACGACTATTGGAGGGATGTTTTAGGGTTGTAAATTGCATAATCATCAGTAAATTTAGTATCATGTGAAAGCGTGTTTATTTTTCTTTAAAATCATGTCTCACCTGTAATAATTATTTTTTTTTTTTTTTTTTCTTTCTCCTTTCCAGGCATTTATTGATTTCACTTCAAGTTCCATACAGTTTAACAAATCATGTTTCAATAATTTTCTCTTTTACATCAATTTAGACATTACAAATATGTTTTTATCATAAATGGTAAATAATACATTTTTTTTTTGTTTTCTTTATGCAAGTAATCATTTATTTGTATGCGAGCGTGAACTTCATTTAAGAATGTAAACCATAGTTTTGTGCTTCTTTCATCTTTTCCTGATTGATTTCTGATAACTATCATTTTATATATGCTCCAAAAAGCTATAGTTAAAATATCATTGATTTTGTCTTCTACATTTATTTTCAGTAATGTGAATACATTCATTTCTACATTTACATTATAAACATATTTTACCATTTGCGTAAAGTTTCTAAAAAATATTTCATTCATTTTACATTCCAATAGAGCATGACATAAATCTTCTCGACAATGGCAAGTTTCACATGTATCACTATCGCTAAGTTTCCACAAAAATAATTTTCTTTTTACTTTTTACCTGTAATAATTATGCAATTGGGGTGTGTGCAGTAAAACCGGATATGGGGGTCTATAAATGCTATGAATTTAAGACCATGGCTTCTTGTTTCAAGATTCCGGTAAGACATTGTTGTATTAAGCATAACGCTATCATCATTACGTTTTGCACTATCGGAAAGCTCGTTAATTTACCTTTAATATGATGTCTCATTTGCAATGATTATGCTGAATGTGAGTGTGTAATACAGGAAACTCACAAACTTGATGTATTGAAAATGCTTCAAATTTCTCTAAACCTACGCAAACTGACCAGAACTGGCATATTAGCGCCCTCTTCGACCGTGTAGGTATGCCCTTATTACCACGTATAAAACGGTAGAAAGTCGACCTAACAACGTGTCATTTTGAGCCCCATACATTTAGAGGTACTACACACACCTCAAGCACATAACCACTATGAATGGGGCATTATTTCATTGACAAATTAACACGCTTTAACATAATGTTGAATTTCATAATGATTATGTAAAGTAAAGTACTAAGATATCCCCACAAAAGTCGTTTTGGGATGCAACGCCTTCAATTTCACACAATCAAATGCATTTTGCTTACATTTTGCTGTCGATCCTCCCAAATATTCACCTTAATTGTACCTACCCGGCTTTCATAATTATTCCAAGTGAGGTGTCATTGGAAAGATAATTAAACAGGCTTTTGTCTGATACCATATTCAACAGTATATCTTCATTGACAAGATATTCATCGTCGAAAGAATTTGAACTTGAGAAAGACCGTGATATGGTTGTCAAACCTTCCAACTGAAGTTTGTTGGCGCATTTTGCGACATTTCACTTCTGACTTTCCCCCATTCTCAAGTATACTGCACATACCTCGTGCTCGTGATGCTTACGAATTTGGTATCATTTTAAAGAGGTATACACACCCTTTCAAGTGATACCAAATATAACCATTATGATTTCTTAATAAAATATATATAATTGATCAAACTTGAGTTTCCGAACTTTTTTTGAGGGGTTTACATGTACATACAAAGTCATCCGCAAAGATCACACCCAGGACAAGTTGAAGATGGTACCGGAGCCCTGTTTCAAAAATCTTTTCTAATTGTTGTAAATGCTCACTACCTTGTCACACAGCCAAATAACATGGAGAAATATAGATGTTGCTATAGCAGTTACATTATCTGGACACTTACAACAATTGGAAACGTGTTGTGAAACAGGGCCCAGCTTTAGGAAATAACTCAGAGGAAGTATACAAAATGGGATGAGGAAGATAAATGGGAAGCTATCGATAGCAGGAAAGATGAAAATAAAAATGTTGAATGTTGAGTAATAAAACAGGAGAAGAGCTTCAAGACATTGCGCTTCATGTCTTTGACGACCTTGACTCACAGACATGGAGGCAATTAAGGGGTGGGTTCCTAGATGATGAAGATAAATTGGAAGCTCTCGATGATCAGGAAAGATTTAAAAAAAAAAAAAAATACATTGTTGGAAATTGAGTGATAAAACAGGGGGAAAGGGAAATTCGTTTAAAACAATGCGCTTCGGGTATTTGACCAACGTGGTCAACGACACTAGCAAGACACATTGAAGACAGTGCCTAGAGGTTACAGCATCTCATAGAAAACATGATTAGGAAAGGACTTCGGTACAAAAACAATATGGGGTATGGGGTGGGTTTTAAGAAACATAGGGAATTGAAAGGATTAGGACGATAAATAGGAAGCTCTTGATAAGCAGGAAAGTTTATCCAGATTTTAAAAAAATGGAAATTGAGTAAATAAAAGGGATATCAGTTTCAGGAAATTGCGCTTCAGGTCTTAGGATTTTGACCAAAGTAGTCATTGATATTTGCAGGACACATTAGGGAGTGACAGTGCTTAGAGGTATCAACATCTGATCTAAAACATGATCAGGAGAGGACCCTGATACACAGAAAAGGGGGATATAAAGGGGTGTGTTTTGAGAAACAAAACAAGTATTATATATCTATAGAGGGAATATCAATTTGACGACGTAAACCTGGTAAACGATCATATGGCACTCGCGGGACGCATTATTTAAGACGGTTGCCAGGGGTGGTCAACGACACTTGCAGGACACATTGGAGACAGTGCCTGGACATATAGGAAACATGATCAGGAGAGAACCTGTTGGTCCATAAACAAGGGGGGAAATAAGGGGTGAGTTTTAAGAAACAAAGATAAGTGCAAGGATGAGGAAGATAAATAGGAAGCTCTCGATAAGCAGGAAGGTTTATTCTGTAAACAAATGGAAATGGGAGTAAATAAAGGGATATCAGTTTAAAGAAATTGCGCTTCTGGGCTTATGATTTTGACCAAAGTAGTCATTGACACTTGCAAGACACATTCGAGACTGTGCCTACAGGTGTCAAAATCTGATTTTAAAACAAACATGATCTTGAGAAGACCTTGATACACAGACAAGAGGGAAATTAAGGGGTAGGTTTTAAGAAATAAAACAAGTATTATAAACGCACAGAGGGAAGATCAATATCACGACGTAAACATGTTCAACATTCGAAGTTATTGGGAAGTAACACTCGCGCGACGCATTTTAGACAGTGGCTATAGGGGGTCTACCAAAGTAGTCGTTGACACTTGCATGACACATTGGAGACAGTGCCTATAGGGTACAGGAAACAGCAGAGGACCTTGATACACAGACAAGGGGGACATTAAGGAGTGGGTTGTAAGAAACAAAGGGAAGTGAGGATGAAGACAATAAGTAGGAAGCTCTCGATAAGCAGTAAAGTTTAAGATAAAATACTGGATATTTGGTAATAAAAGGGATATCACTTTAAAGAAACTCTGCGCTTCAGGTCTTATGAATTTGACCAAAGTAGTCATTGACACTTGCAGGACACATCGGAGACAGCAGTGCCTAGGGGTGCCAACATATAGTATAAAGCAGTAGAAGACCTTGATACAAAGACAAGGAGGGAAATTAACATGATTAAGGGGTAGGTTTTAAGAAACAAAACAAGACATAGGGAAGATCAATTTCACGACGAAAGCATGCTGAATATTTGGATTCATTGCAAAATGGCACTCGTGGGACGCATTTAACTGTTTGAGACAAGTGCCCAAAGGTGTCGAAATCAAAATAGAATGAATAGATAATGGATATCTGACAAGAGGGACGGGGGTGTCATGAGGTATGCATAATGAAGGAAACAACAGGCATAGGAATATTGATTTCACGAGTCCTTGGCCAATATAGCACATCGGGGGTTCCCCGTTGCGCGGGGAAATTTCCTCTTTTCGAGTGGAACCATGCTTCAGTTATTCTTTCTTGGACTGGAAAAGATTTGGATTATTAAGTGACGCAAGCGTGCACGAAACGATCGATCGATATCTGACTGATAATAGCTTTGCAATATTCGCTAGCTCCTATTTAAACTTCGCTGGCTCCTATTTAAACTTCGCTGGTCAAGTACTATGCATGCACACTAGACATTTTCAAATTCAAATTCAAATTCAAATTCAAATTAATTTTATTTCCACAACTTGAATAAAACATACATACATGGTAAAACAATGCATGGCAATAATACAACACGTAAAATACATCAAATATAACAAAAGAGGCAATACAATAAGTAAATTCACAGTGTGGAGGGAGGAACAAAGGCCATTGACCTATAATAGGCTCCTCCCCGGAATTAGGTAGAGCATAAAACAGTAAAAAATACATTAATTAAAAAGATTTACACATTGATCACACACACGCAACACACACAGTCACACACACACACACACACACACACACATGTACAAACTAACATATGGGGAGATGCTTTGAATATCAAGTATGTTTAACATGGGTAGGCAAGGTGAAGTACATGAGTTGACATTGGTAATGAAGTGCATTGCGTTTGAGACTTTGGGAGGCAATTCCAGACATGCTAGATGCAATTAGTATTATGGGTTATGCATGTGGTATTAGAAATGCACTTGTTGGCATGGTCATGGTTGGGACAAATCCTTTTGCATAGTTATGTTTAAATATGGAAACTACAAGGCGCTCAACTAAGTTTGCTACACTAAAAGTATAATGGATATTATTAGGTTGGCCATTTTAGGGGAACAAAAATATATGAAGGTGGATAAGGTTTCAATATTTCGATCGCCGGGAAAGGCAAATTATGTTTTATTTTAAGCAAATAAAATGGTATTTAGTAAGGACCTGGGAAACTAGCTATTTGACGTTTGTGAATAAGGAGGCCTCGCGCAAACCTGGGATCACAGGATCCTGTACTGAAGGGGGGAGCAATGACTTGTGTAATTATATTGAAATCCGAAAAGGGTATTAAAATAATATGCATCTGAAAGATGCAGTTAACACTTTGAGTGTCAGGGACCTTCCAGCTCTATATCATGTGTGTGTATTGTGCGATGCAAAAAAGCAATATTAGCACTTAATGAGTTAAAGCAAACCTAAAAGAGCTTTATAGCAAATCGTACTGTTACGGTGTAATGTTCGACGGAAGGCTTTGGGCGACGCCAAGACACGGGGGAATCATTTGAAATGGTGCCTGAAGGGGGCGACATAACGCGGATGAAAGAGAGGCGGATATGGAACAATTAAAATGGTGATCAGACCTCGGAATTACGTCGTGGAAATCTGACAGTAATTGGTGGAAAATAATATAAGAACAGAGAAAAGACAACAACAACAAAGTAGGAAAATGACTGAATGCAAAGGTGTACGAGTATCAATCACAATTTTGACATAAAAGTAACCTATAGAATGAGAGGTTCCATTTATGGATTTACAAGACATAATTTAGAATTAGGAATGATTTGCTGTAATGTATACCTCTGATAGTCATGCCCGGAATATTATACTGGTATCATACCCAATTCTTTTGGAAATTTAGACAATTATGATCAATTATACGTGACAACTTGATTCTTGTTCGGTCTAGATGAATATTCTTTGGCTGGTTAAGGCGATCAATTATCTTTGCTCAAATTAAACAAAACATCTTGCCGGTTCCAGATTAATTTGGTCTGGTGCATTGTTGTTTTGTTTATATGCTTACAGAAGAATGTAATGGGCTTTTCTTTTCCAAATGTCTCCCAAATTATGGAGATATCTATGATATAATTAAAAAAGCATCCAAAACGCTTTTGGTTTGGAGTAAAAAAAATCAATGGGTAGCAGTGTTTGAATTTGACTAGTTGGACTAGCTCGAGCTTTATTAAAAAAAAAAAAAAAAGGTTTCTGGGACTGACAACCCTCGCAAGAACTTTCTAGCACCGGTCTAGCAATCCGGAGATCTCCAGTTTGATCCCTGGGGAAGTCAAACTTTCTTTGCTCATTTGTATTTATATCATATATTTCTTGTCAGTTTTTCTGTTTGACTGAATATACTTCATCATTTAGTACTGTTAATCTCGTAACAAGACTACCTGCAAGAATAGAATATTGAATATTAGGAATAAAAACATGATAATGTAAATAATATTTTCAAGGGAAAGCTTGTACAGTAATACATACTTACATATAGCCATGGAAGTGCGGTGATTTCTTTGACGAGATTGTAACATGTTTCTGTGCGGATAACAAATTGAAAATTAAAACAAATTATGATTATGTATCTATTTGTTTTATTCTTAAGAATTGTATTGGTCCTCACGAATCCCTTTTTCTGGATTTCAGGGATGGAATTTATATAACCGTCCTCTGAGAAAGTGGCGTGACGAGGTCGGACTGATGGAGGGGGGGGGGGGGGGACACTATTATGTAGTTCTTCGTGCGAACAGGATTTCTCCTGGTTGTTTTGTTTTTATAACATTAATATAGCCATGTCTAATCCCACTAGTACCTCCTTCATTTGATCGTGCACATCTCATTATCCTACTAATGACCACTTCACCTACTTAGGCCTACATATCATCGTTGCTTATTTATAATTTAATGATTATGGTAAATAGAGTGACCCCCCAAAAAAACGACCGCCCATGAAATGTTGAATAACTTGTTATTCATTCTAGGTTTTGACTTCATAGCACACAGAGAAAGCCATTATGTAGTTCGTACAATTAAAATAAGTGTGGGAAGTTCCCCGATTACAAAAGTGCTCCAAATGAAAGACAAACAAAATGATGTCGAGAAATGCTGCAAAATGATTATAAAGAATTCTGCATTTATTTGTCAAATTTTCCCATCTTCCTTCTCTCCATCCATTATTATTGGTCCCCTGATTATGTGCGTTAATTTATAGGTTGGGCTGACATTTCGAAAGCGACTTGAAATTTAATGCAACCTATATTTGGTATGATCACGTGCCATAAAATGACATCAACGTATTGGATGGATTTAAGGTTATCAAACTTCGCTGGGGCATGTTTTTTCGGGTCACCTTGCTTTTTCTTTTCTTTTGTTCTACTATATAAATGAGACACCTAAAACTGAACCCGATAAAGACATAGGCAAACTAACAAACAATATCTCATGATCACGGAGTTTAATCCTTCACCTTGGAGATTCAATTACAAACGAAGTCATATATTCATGATAATTATATACTATAGGGGCTCGTTTTGGGGGGTCTCCCCGTCAAATATTGGGATTATACGCCAGCCATATTGTATACCCGATGATGAGCGATGGCGTACATAACTAATATGATTATCGCGAATGTTAATTGTTCACCTTGGAGATTCAATAACAAAATTATAATGAAGTCAAATAGTAATGATATATTATAAGGGGGCATGTTTTTCGGGTCACCCTAGTTAGTGTCCCAAAGATGACATACCTTTTCACGAACGTTAAAGGGATCTAGTAAGTATTGTCCAAATCCTCACATTTCAATTGGAATTATAGCGGTTCCCTCATACCTTGTTGTATTTGTATTAACAATAGAAGCATGGGACAGGTTTCGATTTTTCGTATTTCCTTTTTCCTTTTGTGAAAAAGATATTTACGATTGAAGTGTTCAGATGTTAAACTATCCACTGGATAATCGTAACCGTGTACAAAGTCAGTGCAATGAGTTAAGGAAGATCACTTTGCATTTTTGCTCATTACTCGGCCATAAAACGTCCATTTAACTTGAAATATTCACACAATACCCAGTGGACATATCAGATAACAACACTATACATTGTATCAACCATTCATTACTTTTTTTGCACATTTCAACAAAGTTACTAAATCCCTTTAAAGTGATCTAATAACTTTGTTGATAATGTATGTGCAAAACGTGATGAATGGTTGATACAATGTGTATTATTGTGCTCTGTTCAATTATGTCCACTGAGTAATGTGTTAAAATTTCATGTTAAATTGATGTTATATGGCCGAGTAATGAGCAAAAATGCACAGTGATATTCATCATTCATTGCACTGACTTTGTACACAGTTATGAATATCCAGTGGATAGTTAAAATATTAAACACTTCAATCGTCAATATCTTTTCAACGAATGGGAAATTCCAAAAACCACAACCTGCCCCATGCTTCTATTGTAACGACGTATATAACAACATGAACAAGGTATGGGAGAACTTCTAGAGTTCAAGTAAGTTTTGAGGATTTGGACAATGTGATACTAGATCCATTTAAGCTAGTGCTCATCTTGGAGATTACATCTAGTCAAGGCATTGAAATGGCAAGGCAGCTTAGGCAGCCGCTTCAAAACAAAATACCAAGTTGTATAAGTTACAAATGAAGTGATCTAGTCAAGGCGTCACGGATTGAAATGGCAAGGCAGCTTAGGCAGCCGCTTCAAAAACAAAATAATAAGTTGTATAAGTATACAGTTAAACTAGCTATAGCTATAGCTATAAAAGCAGCAAACCCGAAATAAAGTCCACCAGAAACAATCTCCGGCAGCGAAAATCAGTGGTATGGAACCCCTTTATAGAGGTTTACCGTCTACAGCGGCCACGTTTCTTGCTTCCCCTATCTGCCTATAGGCCTATATAGCTAGTGGACATAGCACAGGTTTGATTGTATAGGTTTTCCCGCTCAATTTCGCGATTGTGTCAATCGAATTGATAATAGGAGCAAACGAATTCGCGCGATTTGCGATCGCCGTACCAAAGCAGCATTCGAATTCGTAAATAGTCGTTCAAAATCACGTAGGAGCAAGTGAATTTGCACAAAGTGCATACCTTTTCATCAATGGTCATTCGAATTCGCGAAAGGCCGTTGACAGTTGGCTGCACATTCGCGAATTCGAATGCCCATAAATGAACTTCTGTGTCTATTCACGAAAGCGTGTGCGTATGCATGAATTCGCATGCACTTATTCGGAATTTGGAAGACCGATACCAACGATTACGCGGCAACGCGCGAATTCGAATGACCCTAAATGAATTCGATTGAAAAAAAGTGCAAAATTGAGCGGGAAAACCTATATTATGAATTTTCTCTTCCATGAGAAAATCACTTCAAATGCAAACAGATTTGAAAACTTGTTTTTAGAGTCTAGTAATGTGATTACAGTAAATTCTCTTAATATTACATTACCATTTTTGGGGGGGTGGCTCCGGTCTTTTGCCCAAACTATTTTCCTTCCCGTTTTCCACCTGACATGCTACCAAAAAAACAACAAAGGTCTTCGCCACTTTGATACCCGAAATAAATGGAGTTAGAAGAGCTTTCTTCCAAAAGGCGCTATATCCACTTTTCAACTTTTGAGGAAAACAGGTTTCTTTGCCAAACTTTGCCTATGGGAATATAAAACTTGAACCTTCTATATTTTGATTTTATTTTAATTTGTCGTAAAATGTGAATTCCTAGATAGCTACGTAGCTTTTAGATGTAGATATATCATTAACTCAATTTTTATGGAAAGTGGATTTGGCGCCTTTTGGAACTGAGCTCTTCTTTTTTTGTTGACGGTCTCCGAATATGAGACGGTTTTGCCCGACAAAATAATAACGTTCTATTGGCCCCAAATTACATGATTGTGCCCGAATTTGACATGAGTTTGCCTGAACATGACATTATTTTGCCCGAATATATGACGTGAATTTTTCCGAATATGACATGTTTTGCCCAAAGATGATATGCTTTTGCCATGTTTGCCCAAAGTTGAGGTGTTTTTGCCCGAATGTCAAGTACAGAGGATTTAATTTTAGTTTTACGCCAGCTATTCCTGTCATTTCTTTGTAAAGGATGCCAGTCTATATAGTGAATTGAGGCGCGATATTTTGCTTGCCAATAATATGTATGTTTACAATACGTGAGTTCGTCCATGATATTATATCTGATGATATATTAGTGTGTCAAAATGATACTGCGCTAGTCTGATAGAGCGGTATTACTTCTACAAAAATAGAAATATAAATCTTTTGAAAATCAGTCTGAATATTATGATTCTTTCTATGATACATTACGTGTCATCTATATGCTCATTAAAGCTTGCCATTGGCCTTCACAATCACTCAAATCTATTTAAAGAAAGTAATGAATACTGTCCGGAAAAAATCCAAACGAAAGGCTGGAAATGCTAGTACCATGTCGGATAGTGGTGTTCATTATTATAGACACCGCATGTGTTTATCTTCGCCGCTAGCATTTTATTCCCGGCATTTTTCCCCCTGCTCAATCATATATTGGATTATTTTTCATTAAATCCAACCGATGCGGAATAAACGTTTCAACTGCATCTATATATTTGATTTATTATTTACTTCTCGGCTCTTCAGTCTTCTTTTGGAGATTATCGATATACTCAGTGTTATTATTCGCCGTATTTTCGTCGGTCAGCGTAATTTTGATCATTTGACCTCTAACCCAGATTTAGTTTTTTTGCAAGAAACTTATCAGTTAAATGAAAATTGTCATTTTATAACGTGACTTTATAATATGCGATTTGTATTTGTTGTTGTTGTATGGATTATCAATTGACAGTGATGTAGCTTGGACTTTTGAGGGGGGAGGTGGGGGGGGGGGGGGGGGGGGGGGGTGTGTCTTCATAGTTATTCGCGCCCAAGCGGTGTTTCACAAAGATCCTAAGTTAACTCTAAGTTGGACTTAAAAGGTATGGTAAGCCATTTGTAGCCTTGGAATAACATATATTCAAAAGAAAAAATGCAAGTTTTTTAGACTTTTTTTTATAAATGTTACAATAAGAACATTAAATCTCTTTGATACTAGAAAATATTCATGATTTCAGTGAATCAACATTTTATGCCTTTGAAAAAGAACTTTTACAACAAGTTTTCAAAGAAACTAATGGCTTTCCATACTTTTTAAGTCCAACTTAGGATCTTTATGAAACACCCCCCTGGGGGTGTTTCCCAAAGATCCTAAGTTGAACTTACATTGTTACATTGTTACATTCATAACAATATATTCATATATATTACAATAATTTACAATATATTACAATATTGTTACATTGTTACATTGTAACAATATATTCATCTTCGGCGCAAGATGGGTTTTATGGATACCCTTTTTTTCATGTATTGTTCATTTTTAGTTCGTTTATTCGTTTATTTAATAGTAAAACTTATTTTGAATTCAATAGACCATGCACTTGAGATAAGCCTCATGAAACTCTTTGTAATAGTATTCCTCCGCATAGATTTGATTCTATTAAATTAAACCAACTTGTATAATGTTATTTGTTATTTAATTGTGAAGATAAAGAGGATGGAGCTCGAACTGAACTGCCTATGTATCGTTCTGTCGAGATAGGGTAGCTGTTTGTCCTTAACATATTATCAACAGTGGAATAGCGTGGGCGGACTATATTGGGGGCATTTCATTATTGTTTATTTATACAGATTTGCTCCTTATGTCTGTTACTGTTTTTGTCAAATTATTTGGGGCACATGCCACGCGGGGCTTCCCGTAGCAACGCCACTGTTTCTCAATATCATTTTTCCTTTCAATTTTCTTCTCAATCTCCAACAAGTTGGGGGAGGGGGGAACACCTTATTTATTAATACGTGTGGTTTGCGGTTGGACCATGTGAGAGGGGGTGGATTGGTGAGTCCTGAAAAAGGACTATGGTAGTCCTAGAAAGGACTGTTGGTAGTCCTAGAAAGGACTGTTGGTGTAGTCCTGAAAAGGACTGTTGGTGTAGTCCTGAAAAGGACTGTTGGTATTCTTTCTAGGAGAGTCCTAAAAAGAACTGTTGGTAGTCCTAGAAAGGACTCTTGGGATAGTCCTGAAAAGGAATGTTGGTATTCTTTCTAGGAGAGTCCTAAAGGGGACTGTTGGTAGTCCTAGAATGACTGTTGGGATAGTCCTGGGAAGGACTGTTGGTATTGCGAGGAGAGGGTGGATGGTAGGAGGGGCTCGACGTTTCAAATAGGTTGACTATTTTAAAGATTTGCCCCTTATGTTTGTTATTGTTTTTGTCAAATTATTTGGGGGTACGTGCCACGCCGTGCTACGCCACTGTTTCTCAATACTACTTTCCCTCTCAATTGTCTTCTCCATCTACGCCTCGAAGCGTGATCGGCTTAGCCCATGTCTTGCATGCACATTCGTCATCGCTCAAGCGACCAATAGTAAAGAACTATGCACGCATGCGCAAACTATACGTTAGGTGCCACATTATTGAATTTCTCACGTGCTTTACTCGTGATAGTGAATGAGGCAAAGTTGTTGTTGTTGTTGTTGTTGTTGTTGTTGTTGTTTTTATTGGGTTTTGTTTAGGCTGTATGTCCCCCAATTAGCCCCCACGCTATACCACTGTTGATAAGTTAAGGACAAACATGTACCATATCATGTAAAGATCTATTTAACAAAAAAAGGCCAATAAATGATAAAGTCATTTCCAAAGACGGACTCTGAAGTAAAGAATCCTATATCAAGAAACCAAATAAAATCAAAAGAAAAGGCAAGTGAGACATAAGTATTACCTTACTCAGTGGCGTAGCGAGGGTCAACGGATTGGGGGAGGGCACAACTGCGAGGGAGCGGAGCGACCAAGCCTGAAGGCGCGAAGCGCCTGAGGGGGGAGGGTGTGGGAGTGGGGTGTCCCCCCTCCCACGGTAGAGAGCTTTTGCAATGTTATCACTCGAAGTAATGCAATCTGGTGCATACCTTGGAAGGAAATTTGATAATACTAACATTTAAGAAAGCATGACTGAAATCATCTCCCTTATGATTAGACCGCTATACACTACAAACACACGCGCGCGTGCGCCCGCACACACACACACACACACACACACACACACACGCACACACACACACACATAGCGAGGGTCAAAGGATTGGGGAGGACACAGGTGCGAGAGAGCGAAGCGAACTAGCCTGGGGAGGGTGTGGGAGGGGGGTGTCCCCGCTCCCACGGTAGGCACATTTTGAAAATTGATGTATGTTTGGATCATGCTGGCATTAAATAAATCTCCACTAAGTTGTTTACGAAAGTGATATTGAACACGCACGTAAAAACAATGCTTGTAATGTTTAACATTGAGATATGCATCCACGGTTGAATGACAGTATGACTTGTTTATAAACTGTGGTTGAACTTAGTCTGCTAATCTGTATATTAATATTAGTAAATTGATTCGTATTTACTACCACTTCTACTACTTTTTCTGGAGAAATGCATTGGTTGTATTTGTTTTCCAGTTAGCCAACATGCATTATATACATCGAGCAATTTACTGAACGATATTATTTTCGGGTGTGTTTACTCTATAATACACCCAGCTATATGCAATAGTTAAAACAAAAGATCTCTGACTCTGATTATGCTTATATGTAACTACAGTTATTACAACAATTTGGTTTGAGCCGCTTAGCATGAGATTCAAATAAATGATCGTGTTCGGATCATGGCATTAAATAAATCACCACAAAGTTGTTTACGAAAGTGATATTGAACACGCACGTAAAAACAATGCTTGTAATGTTTAACATTGAGATATGCATCCTTGGTTGAATGACAGTATGACTTGTTTATAAACTATGATTGAACTTAGTCTGCTAATCTGTATATTGATATTAGTAAAATAATTTATTCGTATTTTCTCCCATATCTATACCCACTACATCGATCAAATTCTCTTCTTTTTTCTGGAGAAATGCATTGGTTGTATTTTTGTTTCACTTCGCTAACATGCATTATATAAATCGAGCAATGTATTACTAAACAATGTTATTGTCGGGTGTGTTTACTCAGTTTAATACACCCATGTGACCCAGCTACAGTCAAACCTGTGTATAGTGACCATCCAAGGGAAACAATAAAAGTGGCCACTGTAGACAGGTGACCTCTCTAGACAGGTTCCACAACACTGTTTCTCTTGGCAAGGGATCACTAATGGTGACCACTATAGGCAGGCTGGCTGCTATAGACAGGTGGCCGCTAAGACAGATTTGACTGTATATGCAATAGTTCAAATAGGATCTCTGACTCTGATTATGCTTATATAACTACATGTCCAAGATTTACGATATAATATTGGATGAAGTGTGTTATTTTAAGTTCAGACTAAAAAGAAGCCTGTTGCATAATCGCTCAACACGTGTCATGGTAATATTGGCTTCAAACTGTTTATAGATGGCGCACTGCCACTTCGTCAGTCAGACCTCAGCTAGCCTTTCTTATTTTGATAAAAGTTTGTAATGTAATACCCCCCCCAAAAAAAAACAACAACAACAACAACAACAACAACAACAACAACAACAACAACAATAACAACAACAACAACAACAACAACAAGTATCCTTACAAAAATGCGATGCAAATGCGTATAGAACCCAAACATTTCAATTAAATTCGTTGGCAGCATCGAGCATCAGTGCTGGAGGGGGTACGTGGGCATATTATAACTTGTTTCCACTGAGATTTTTTCCTCTGACATATTTTCCGCTTACATTTATTTTTTCCACTGACATTTTTTCAACAAGCATTGATTTCCCTTATACATTTGTTCCTCTAACATAATTTTGCAGTGACATTTTTCCTATGAATTTTTTTCCTATAATGAAATTTGTCCACTGATAGTTTCACAGAACGGTTTCGTTATTATTATTATGCAATAATATTTGTTTAAACTAGATGGGCGCGTGACTCGGGAGTTGACCTTTCATTTGCTTTGATATAATATCAAAAATTATACACCCTCATTTCGCGAATCGAAATTGGCCGGTGTATATTATTTTCTCCATAATCTTTAAAAGAGCCAAGCCAAAATAAAATATTGATATATATACAGTATTTCTAGCATTGAACGATGAAGGGTGCCGAAGGGATATTGCAATGGCGTAGCATGATCTGAACGTGTTTTTTTTTTTTGGGGGGGGGGGGAAGAGGGGGGGGGGAGGCGAAATATTGGGGGCTTACTTTATGAATGTATTTCTTTCAATTACTTTGTAAAAGGATTATTTCAAGGACCTTACACTGATATATATATAATAATAATGTGACAAATTGATAGAGCGCTTAATGCAAACAAACCTCAAAGCGCTTTAGAAAAGAAAATTAGAGTTTACAAAGTATAAACATAGAGAGATATATGACTTGTATTGCTTGTGTGACATTATAAGGGGCACATACCCCTGCCCCCCCCCCCCCCCCCCCCACGGCTCTACGCCACTGAGATATTGGGAAGTAAGGAGCTACGTGTCCTCTCTCGATTTGAAATTGTAATTGTCTGTTAAATTATTCATTCATTGCAGACAATATTTTGTCTTAAATATATGTGAATCGTGTTTATAAAATACCACAAATACCACGGGCTTACCACTGATTTGTTTTACATTTATTATTTCCGTTTCATAATCCCAGACGATAATTTTGGCAACTGCATGCATGGATTTGAAGACAACAGGATACTGCATGCCCACTCTCGACCTATAGTGCACTTATTATACCGTTGAGTATTGTTTTCATCGTTTCTGTTTCCTTGATCTTACTATCATCATTTAATATAGCAACATGGAATATTGCATGATATGAATTTGAAGAGAAGTGCCCACGCGGGTTTGGATTTTAGCATTATAACATAATATGACATTTTATAAGTAGACCGTCTGGTTTTTTTTTCAATCATTATTTTCTTTTTTCAATAAATATAAAGACTGAATATTAGTCAACAATGGCTTCTCCAGACTATATAATGATACCATTTTGTTGTTGTTGTTTTGCTTATATTTCTTAATTATTATGATATTGAAAATCAAGATCAGTGGAGAGGCTTGTCCATGGTAGGGGGGTGTCAAAGCCTATAACTATTTATTAATTTGGGGGCCACGGGAGGGGGTCACATTGAGTGGGGTGAATTCCAAGAGGGGGATTGAGTGAACAACCGTTTTTCATTATTTTGTTCCACCCCCCCCCCCCCCCCCCACCCCCCCCCCCCCCCCCGATCAAGCCCGTCCAGTTATGCTGAAGGTACTAGACCGAAAAATCAGTCTCCGTTCCTATACGGTTGTTCCACTGAGCCTTCGTCTTCCTCCACAGACCCGCTCCACTTAGAATGGAGTAGTGTTTTTTTCTATATAGCTCAGGCGGTAGAGCGCCGGTCTAGCCGGTCTCGGGTTCGAATTCTAGAGAAATCTCATTTTCTTCGCTCTTTTTCATGTATATAATATATTTTCTGGTCAGTTTCTCTAATTATGTTTGATTTAGTCAGATTTATAACAAAAAGACCCCCCCCCCCCCCCCACAAAGAGTCGGTTATTTCTGACTTCGCCACACGGTCCACACTCAACTTACCGTTGTTTTGGCTAATTTCCAATCAGTTTTGTCCTCGTGTATATCTTCCAAGGCCTTTTCGGCAGCTTGTACAGCCTTCGTGTACTCGGCTTTCCGCTCGGAATTCATCCTGATTCTGCGCGTCTAGGGTTCAGCACTCACGTACGGTATTCAAGGAATCTGTAGTATAGAGTTGGGAAAATTGCCGAAGACAATAAGTATCATGTTCATATTGAGTCTTTTTTATTAGCATGTTTAGAGTTTCGCACCGACGTGTTTACGATGTCAGAAACTGAAAAGAGTTGTTTTCACTCATTTACTTTGGTTCGACACCCACTTATTCAGGATGCCTGCAATTAGAACTTATACAAAAGTATGATAAGGTCGTCTAATAATATACTCTTAAACAACCTTGTATTTTCTGTTTTTTTTTATGCCTGCAAGTAAGGCTCTAGTTGTGTTTCTTAAGAAGAACAAACAAAGCGCAAATATCATAATTATTGGAAGAACAAAACTTACCATTTGTATGTCCCACTCTTTGATGCATAATAATCGGGTATTTGCACTCTGAAAACTGTTTAATTGTGTATCACTTTGTTATTACCTGGTATACGTATAGTCCCAGAAATATAGGTTATCTGACTTCATTACTGCATCTAGACTACACATATCAGACCATGCATGCGTTTACCGTTATACTAGAATTAAAGTTCAGGACGCGCGGCCGTTTCTAATTGCTTATGGCTAGTTACGTAACACTCAAAACAACGCCAAATACAAACTACAAGCGAAATGCAAACATCAGCGTCGTACACGGCTCTGACAATCATAAGGTTCTCGCCCCTCGTATTCCAGATCGATGCCACTTGTTAAAGCGATTTAGTAACTTTGTTGACATCTTTATATGATCAAAATAGGTTCAGAAACGGCTGAAATATCAAGTATATCCGATCGGAATAATGTGCAAAAAGTGATGAATGGTTGATACAATGTATATTGTTGTTATTTGGTATGTCCACTGGATATTGTGTGAACATTTCGAGATAAATGGATGTTATATGGCCAAGAAATTAGCAAAAATGCAAAGTGATATTCACTAACTCATTGCACTTACTTACTTTGTACACGGCTTAAATTATCCCGTAGACACTTCTGAACACTTCAATCGTAAAAATCTTTTGAACGAAATGGAAATTCGAAAAACCAAAAAATGTCCCGTGATTTTATTGCTAATATGAATATGACAAGGTATGAGAGAACCACTAGAGATCCAAGTAAGTTTTGAGGATTTGGACAATATGTTACTAAATCCCTTTAAAGGGACTTAGTAACATTGTCCAAATCCTCAAAATACAATTGGAATTCTAGCGGTTCCCTCATACCTTGTTGTTTTCGTATTAACAATAAAATCATGGGACAGGTTTCTGTTTTTCAAATTTCACTTTCGTTAAAAAGATATTTACGATTGAAGTTTTCAGATGTTAAATAATCCGGATATAACGGATCGCGAAAACCGTGTACAAGGTGAGTGCAATGAGTTTGTGAATATCACTTTGCACTTTTGCTCATTACTCGGCCATATAACGTCCATTTGACTTGAAATTTTCACACAATACCATGTGGACATATCAGATAACAAAACAATAAAATATACCAACCATTTATCACTTTTTGCACATACCAACAAAGCTACTAGATCCCTACTAACCCTAGGTTCATCGAATTACTGCACTCTATACACGGGCGTCATTTAACCAGTCATTCATGTCATTGAAGTGAGGAAGTGACGTAGCGTGATGGGGGTGTTTAGAGGGTTGGGCACGCGAATTATTGGCGCACACTAGCTCTCTTTCTTTATTTTGTAAAGGAAATTCCCTTTTTGTATTTTTGTTTTCTTCAAATTATTTGGGGACGTGCAGCTCCCAATGCCCACCTACTTGTGCCACTTACTTACCCCTATGTAATACGCATTTGCAATTGCATCCATTTTCATTTATATTTATGTATTTACTGATTCTTTCTAAAGTACGAGGTAAGCAACACATCTAAAACTGCTTTAATAATGATAAACCTACAAGGATGATTAAGGATATTAATAGACACTGTATATACTTAATGATAATGGATGTATTGACAATTGGAATATATAGGTTGGTTTCTGTAGGCGTACATCATGCATGTATATAGTCATCTATTATGTAGATATGTTTGTCTTTAATCATACAATTTTACCATTTTAAAAATTGTGAAAACATACCGCATATAATCATGCGCCTACAAATCTACTTCATAGGCATTTTGTATTTAAAATACAAGTGTAATGATTTATCCTAAACATGTTATGTGAGACGCGTTTGATTTGATCATGCTAAAAGTAACCGCCCCTTATTCATGAGCCCACGTTAATCAATGCCAAACATCGTGTACTATAATCTTCTTCCGAACGGTGAAGGAACTTTGTAAACCAAATGCGTTTAAAGTTCAACTATATCAGTATCTATAAGTAGATACGTTTGATTGAAGCTGGTGCAATAATATATATATAGTTCACTTAACTATTTGTGGTCATAACAGACACAAATGTTGCTATTTAAGTTAATACAAAATGTTATCCATGACTCTACGCGATTCTTCAGAAACTTCCGTCTTTCAAACGAATGTTTATTGCAACCATTTACCATTTACAATAGTTATAGAGTTCTTTTTATAAAATGTGAGTCAAATGGAGCCGTCGATCGAGCTTCTTTGAACATAATGTAGTAGGTAATTCGTATATCGAGGCAAATGATAAGAGTAACATAACTTTTGTTATTTTATTCTTGTTTTCTTTTTCTTTTTTTACTGTATAATGGCAATCAGTCTAGCTGCACACGGAAGTATACTTCCTTGGTCAAGCAAGTCTATTGTTGCCAATTTTGTCTAGCACAGTCTCCCACAAACTGCCATACTGCATTGCCTCTGTTTTTTTCTTTATTGGCAGGAGCCCTGTTCTTTGAACTAAACATGGAACTACATGTATTATACATTAAAAAAAACAGGCAAAGTGAATGGTTTAACAGGGACATGCAAGATTAAACAAGAACAACAACATGAACAGGGCCCCGTTGCAGAAAGAGATACGATCGATTGTAAGTTGCAATTAATCGTAAGTCAGATCACGTGTTCTAGATGCGCAAATCTGATTGGTTGAAACGCGTACATTTGCTGACTTACGATCAATCGTAACTTACAATCGATTATATCTCTTTCTGCAACGGGGCCCAGGGAGGATAAGAACGGGGGAGAAGGTTTAGTATGTACATGGGCAGGCTAGAGTGAACAGGAACAACATATATTGTTGGACTAGTGTGGGCTGGTAGGCCAATAATGAGCCAAGTGTGAAGCTATACTAGACCGCTACATGGGCGTAGGAGCACATCTTTCACAACAATGAAATACTACACAAAACACATTAGACATGTTAGATAAATTCTAATAAATAGATAAAATAATAGTAATAATAATTATAATCAATTTGCTGACCAACTAACGACAATGTATTTGTTTATCAAATACATTGGAAGGGTTTCACACAAGAAATATTTGTGTTTTTTTCTTGACTGTTTAATATCTTGTTGAAAAGTTATTGCAAACTAAAAACTATCGAACGCCTAATGATGGCGTTTGGAGTGAAGAATAAACTGAATGAAAAGGGGAGATAGGGATTAGTGGTAAGGATTAGTGGTAAGGATAAAGATAACGAAAGGATTAGTGATAAGGATAAAGATAACGAAAAATATGGAGGGGTGAGATATGCAAGCAAGGTAATGATTGTGCATGCACAGGACAGATACATACAGTCAAGTCTATAATGTAAACGGAGAATGCATTTCAATTAAAATCTGGTCAAAAACATGTCAATCAATGTATGAAAACATATTAAAAAATGACTAGCATAATAATGAATTATTTCAATTAAATTGGATTAAGTTATTTAGGGATGATACATTCCAGCTTTCACGCGGGGGTTGTCATCAACATTACTTTAAAACGGATAAGATTTTAATTAATTGCATACATTATTCAATCAAATTCCTTCGTCTTCTATAAATTATAATTAAAGGACTTTGACTTATTATACTTCGTGGGGTCGCTCCGTGAAAAAAAAACACACATTGATTTGATTAAAGACAATCTGTTTGTTAATTATAATTATTTGAGAATGTATAGTTTATTTTTTCAATAGATATTCGCATCGTACACAAACAACTAAATACGCATTCTTTCATTATATATATTATAAGTTACTCAAAAAAAAAAAAAAAAACTTAATTTGACTAATTGTTCTGTATAAGAATCAACTAAGAATTATAAGTTCGTAACGAAGTCTAAACTACATTATGTATATATTATACTCACGGTATACTAATTTCAGAAGTAACTGGTGAGATATGTTCCACTTGAGAGGGAGAGAGAGATAAAGAGAGAAACAAAACACTATGCAATATTTTTGTTTTAGCCGAATGGAAATCAATCGCGAAAATGTTGCAGCAACTTAATTATTTGACGCTGATTAATTAAAATTGATTCAGTTCAGGGTAGAAATTATACTAGTCAGCACAAAGTCGACGTTGGAACTCAATGAGCACTCCTGTCAATGAGTATTGTGTTATCTTATTAGGATTTGTAGCAAACCCATGATGTCATGGGTAAATAAAGGGCTTAGAAAAGTTCGTTACACCTACGATTATTCCTGACTCGTTGTGTATACACCGTGCTATAAGTAAACACTACGACGATTTCTTATCATTATAGTCACAGAGATGAATAAGAAACTGCGTTCCCACTCGATCAACATCATGTACATTAATTAATGCAGTGATGAAAAAATAAACTTTTAAGCAAATTGATTTACAAACTATAACTTGCGAAACGACTCTCAGTAAAAAAAAATTGCTTTGATTATTTTGAGGAAATACGAGAGCGCAGCTGCACAACATATTTTTTTTTTGCGAGATAATGAAAAACTGAGTGGGAAATATGAAAGAGCGTACAATTTTTATGACGGAATAAACTATATTTGATCAAAATTGGTTCAGAGACGGCTGAAATATCAATAAATATATCCGATAGAAATAAATATGGGACCCAGATTTATTCGATGATTTTTTTTTTTTAATAAAAAAAAAAAATGCTTTAATAGACCTACACTTTTTCAAAAAATGTCAAAAGAGGTTTTTAAATAGTTGTTGGTGATATCTCTATTTAATAATTATTTCAACAAAACATCACATGTATAATTTTGTGCGAAAAATGGTTGAAATCAATGGTTTTTTTTAGTAGCGCCCGATCTTGTGTTTTAATGGCTCTTTTTAACTGATGTGGAGTGATGACCGGCTTTTTACTTAGTCCTTTCGAGCATGGTGGAGTCATAACTATTAGTTTGTAATGTAATTTTGCAGGTTTGGGTAACTACAGTTCAGCCTTCCAAAATTATACTACATGTACCCCTTTAAACTGTGTACTTTATACAGGAAAGTAAGTAATAGTGACTTCAACTTGTTCAAAACCATGATCTAAAAAAAACTTCTTTGAAATCATCGTGAAATGCGTCCACGCGAATAAATACAATATTAATGTTATATCGAGGTTACTTGCAGATATTCCGCATGTACTGGACACAAATAACCACATTTTTACATAGGCATCATTAATGCTTGCTAACATAATATTATATAGGTACCCATACGCCGTTTAGAGAGGTATAATTATTATGTATAGAAAAGGGTTTATCAGTATGTTTATCTAAGCCATATACCCCGTTTTTTAGAGATGGTTAAAATGGTTATGTCTGACTCTACCGGATCTAGTCAATGTGTTGACATGTGCAAACACTGATGAATGGTTGATTATTGATACAATGTGTATTGCAGCTGTGATCCTATAATTATGTCCATTTGTGTGAAAATTTCACGTTAAATGGATGGTATATAGCCGAGTAATGGGCTAAAATGCAAAAATGATATGCCGCTAACTCACTGCACTGACTTTATACACAGTTATAACTTTCCGGTGTATAATTAAACACCCGAACACTTAAATCGTAAATATATGCATGTCTAACTAAAGGGGGGGGGGGGGGGGGGGGGGAACTGTTCCATGCTTTGTTGGTAATACAAATACAATAAGTTATGAGAGAACCACTAGAGTTCTAAGTAAGATTTGTGGATTTTGACAATGTTGCTATAGATCCCTGTAGTCATGGACATGATTTTAGTCTGAACACATCCTCGTATATAATTATATACATGTGCTCCTATAATTAATCATTACAGAACTGTGCCCTGTGTTATTTGCATAACGGTTAGTTTAGGATTAAACATCAACCCGCCTTATCAACCAACCCTACGCAAAAGCCGTATTGAAAGACGGGATAGCCTGTAATAGTTTGGTTGTGTCCTTCAAATTTAAACCACTTCATACCTACCAGGCTACCACACCCCGGTACCTAAAAGCCCAACCTACTTTTAACCTTGTGACGTACCGCCCTGGTTTGATGATTTCATATTATATCTATATATTTTTGACATTTTTGTATTTAATTTTCAATAAATGTTGTATTGGTACGCACATTATTAGAGGTATAATCATGAAAATCATGAAAAGAACCAACCCTAGGTATTTGTTATTGCTTTGTCTGACTTGTCGAAACAATTTATTACCAAAAACACGGTTCCCATGTTATCAAAAGCGACCGAGCGGGGGAGGATGTGGGAAGGGGTATTCCCCAGGCCTCCCACTGTATGCTTATGCACTTTTTAGCTTTGAAATTGTGCGATTTTGTGCATACCTGAGGCATAAATTTAAACATAATATGTAGTGTAAGCTATGGAATCAAACATACATACATAACTATATTTATATTTATGAAAATGTAGGGGGGGGGGGGGGCAATCCCCTCCACTTTCAAATGTGTGGTGGTGGGGGGGGGGGGGGGGGGGGGGGGCATGTCTCCCCCCGTTCCCCGCCTGTTGACGCCTGCATGCATCAAATAAAATATCCAAGTATAATTATTATGATTGGGTTTCAGCTAGCTGTTCAGCGGGGGGGGGGGGGGGGGGGGGGGGGGGGGGGGCGGTGTCTATCTATAAGCCCAAATCAGGCATAGGGTTCGTGAAACTGTTTTTATCGAGTTACCACAATTTGATGTTCCATGAATCATGTTTGTGTGTCATATGTGTGTGTTTTGTGTGTGCAGTGGCGTAATGAGAACAATCTGGGGGGGGGGGGGTGGGTGGGCTAAGCCAACTCCGTATCACCACCACCGATATATCGATGTCGATGATCACCATCGGATATATATCGTAATTGCACGGTTGGCAATTTTGAACAAGTGCAGTGAGTCTGGGATTTTGTGAGGGAGCGAAGCGACTGAGCAATGGGAGGGGTGTGGTGGGGGGGGGGGGGGGGGGGGGTGTATGGGGGGGGTGGGGGGGGGGGGTGTATGGGGGGGGGTGTATGGGGGGGGGGGTGTATGGGGGTGTATGGGGGTGTATGCACCCCAACAAATATGGAAGGGGGTGTATGCACCCAACAAATATGCACCCCAAAATAATATTCGCAAAGTGACATACATGTACATGCAGTTCAAAATAATAGTGCATCAAAAGCCACTGGTATCAAATTAGCCATGACTGAAATTGATTTATTTATGTCTTTGTTTGTTTGTTTGATTGATTGTTTATTTGTTTGTTGTTTGTTTGTTTGTTTGTTTGTTTTTTGTTTTTTGTGTTCTTGATTTTTTTTTGGGGGGGGGGGGAGGGGGGGGGAGGGGGGGCAAGAGCCCCAAGCCCCCCCCCCCCCGCCCCCCCCCCCCCCCTTCCCCACCAGTACGCCATTGTGTGTGTGAGTGCCTGCTTTATTTACTATGACAACAGTTGTTGTGAACATAAGTAAAATAATATGTAACTGTACAAGGTGGGATAAAGCCAAATGCATGTAAACTGCGTCGATTATTGTTACCCCAGTGTTTACTTGGTGGAAATATTTGTCTTCGTTTTGGTATTCTTCTTTTTTTTTACATTGAAGACACCGTACAATAATTGGATCCGGTTTGTTTTGATACAGATTGTACTCAAGTAAAATGATTCATGTATCAATTCCTGGATTTCGGCAGAAAGTCAGTGATGATGAAAGGCCTTTCACGGTAAGTTGATGATCATGGTGTATTAATAGCATTGATTTGAGTTTTAAATCACTGGATATTGATCGTTGAATGAGTAATTAAACTTTGCATTTGTGCACTTGTCTTCACCACAGTCCCACTCATTGAATATTGTGATGTACTGTACATGTATGTATGTCGGTGTTTAAATAGTGACTGAATGTTTTGGATTTTGTTGTATTTGTTGTGTTTTTTAAATGTTTTTTTTTTTTAATGTAATGTATCATTCACCCAGTTACTTTCAGTATATCTACGAGATATGCTAACATTATATTAACTTGTGTCTATGTCTATGAAAAGTTAACTATGATCAGCTCTGTGCGTAGCACAGAGCTGTGAATTACTGACGATCGAAATGGTGTAGCGTTTTTGCGATGAGGTGTTTTTATCACCTTTAATTATAATTTTTTTGTATTTGGTTAACCTTTTCTAGAGAACAAAAGTGCGTTTTATCTGCGCTCTACATAGAAATTATATGAAAAGAATAATAACTTACCTCAAATTGATGATTAATCCCAAACGGCTTCGCACAAATATTCGAAATTGTCCTGTCGCCTCCAAAGTCATCGGCAATGCATGCTGGGATATATAGGCGAGGTTTTATTCCGGTTCCGCGCGTAAGTGGCGATCGGTTGACTAATACATATAAGCCAGGCCACTGTACTCAATGTTAACCTAACCGCCTGGCATATACATCGCTCGAAATCTTGCAGGAACATGTTTGTAGATGGGCGATGAGGTGTTTTATCCTCTTTAAGCAGATTTTTTAAAAATTTTGTTTACTTGTACTGCACCCTAAAATACCTATGTACGACGGCGCTACACAAAATTGCTATAAAAAGAATGATAACTTACCTCAAATTGATTATTTATGTCGATCGTCCTTGTTAGAATCCGGCTTTTTTTTTCGATCCGTCGGCATCGCACAGCGGGATTCTAACAAGGACAATCGACATAAATAATCAATTTGAGGTAGGTTATCATTGTTTTTATAGCAATTTTGTGTAGCGCCGTCGTACATAGGTATTTTAGGGTGCAGTACAAGTAAACAAAATGTTAAAAAAATCTGCTTAAAGAGGATAAAACACCTCATCGCCCATCTACAAACATGTTCCTGCAAGATTTCGAGCGATGTATATGCCAGGCGGTTAGGTTAACATTGAGTACATCTTGGCTCGTACGCCAAAGTTTGACCTGCGACCTCACGCATGCGCACTGTGGACACAAATTCGGATACCATTTTGGAATTTTTGCTTCTTACCACAATCTGGACGATAAAAACCTAATTTTGTGAATTAATACACCGAATGGAGCCTCATGTATCAAGACAGTGGACCATTGATGTCCATGGATAACATCCGTCGTAAGTATAAAACCAGATACAAATTGTATAGTATCTTATATACTATTTTTACCAATAATTGTTACGACCGATACACCTAACACACACTTCAATATGCCAGACTCTGTGCTACGCACAGAGCCTGGTTAGGTTAATGAAAAGTATAATTTAACTACATGATCAGTAAAAAATCAACTAGTTTTTAAGTTTATTTACCTTGCATCAGTCACACATACAACCATTAGCATTGGTTATAGTGTATGTAATATTGACGACATGTTGAAGCCCGACTGAACTTTATGTCGTGATTTTGTGAATAGTTGATTTATTTCAATTTCTTTTTGTAAACATTAATAAAGTTAAACTACTATGCTTACCGAATATCCTGTTTTACTTGTCCTTTTGATTCCTTTTTGCTCCATTTGAGCTCCTTTTCTCTGGAAAAAAAATGAGTACTCATGTAGACTGCAAAACTATATCCGCATGTACACAAATTATGAACCGTAATGAAGGGCCTATTTGCTCAAAATACAAATTTGCTAAATAGTCTCAATTTAAGACTAGGAATAGTTCACACAACACTACATTGTAATGCTGCGCTATACGGGAACAATGTGGGACAGTACAAAAAAAGTTTGTCAAAATTTCACACAAAATTCTTATCTTAAATTCAACAAAATCAATCATGACTGGCCCTAAAAATGATACAAGTGTTATATGAACTTACCAAAATGGTCCAAATTATTCTTCAAATGTCGAAAAAAATGGAAAATCTGCAGTTTTGGAAAATAAAAAGACTGAGAAAATCTCAGTCGTGATCCCTCTCGAAAGTGTTGCTGCTATCTGGATGACTGTCATGTATTTCCCGCAAGCTTCCCACACCACACGTGTTACCGTATCCGAATTCTGACACGGCGTATCCGAATTCTGATACGGCGTATCCGAAATCGGATACGGCGGGCATGCTTGCAGATCGCGAGTTGGCTTGTTTTGGACAATAATAAGCGGCCTCTGCATGTTGCGGGCGGGCTTTCTTTGTTTACGATGGGACATCGAGCAGGAAGAGAAAGAAATGGAACTTATATGACGATTTTTGTAAGTATGACTTATCATTTTGAAAATGAAATTTTGTACAATAAATCATAAAATCAGCTTCAATCTAGGTATGCAATGTTTTACTTTAGATATGCTGTTCTTTTCTCTCTGTTTGTAGTTCAAATTGTGTCCCGTAGATTTTTACCACTGTGAGCAGTAAATGGTCCTATCAGGACCATTTACAATACATTGTAGATGTGGAATAGTTTACATTCGGATTTTATTAATTTGAGTCTGATCATCATCGTTCAGATTTGTATCATTTCAAGTTTTGATCACACTTGACTTAATGAAATCAGAAGGTAAACTATTCAAATTCTTAAAAGGAGACTCTTTAGTAAACTATTCAAATTCTTAAAAGGAGACTCTTTAGTAAATTTGTATTTTGAGTAAATACGCCCTTCATATATATCGATTATTACGTCCGAAGCGTGCACGCCCACTACGCGCTATAAAATCCCATCGCGAAGAAAATCGGTCTCTCATAGAATAACATGTGTTTCGTCGCGGCGGCGAGCGAGGCGGCCAGCGCGAAGATTCAGGGATCGAATAGCGCAAAATAACGGACGCGTCTGAATAGTCATATGCACTAGTATTCAAGAACAAAGCTTCCTGCGCGATTTCTTGTCGGTAGATGGCATCATGTAGGTACATCGCTGCATATAGCACTTTCCTATATGTTGCGTGTAAATGGTCCAGTAAACTGGACCAATTTACTAGTAGATGTGGCATCAGTGACAGTGACAACACTCAACAGACATGTTGTTATAAATGACAATGCCATTATTATTATATATGATTCATTTAACTTTTCAATTCTATCTCTTGTCTTGAGTCTGGGTCAGGTTGAATCGTTGCAGAGAAAACGTCATTCTGTTTATAATTCATTTCAACGACAATAATGACAATGACACTGACTGTCGAGTAAAATTAAGCTATCAAAATAAAATAAAATTGCTTGCCTTAGTTCAAGTTCAAAATTACAAGTGAAGGAAATTGAACATGTTGAGCAAGTGACAGAAATGAACAAAGTAATGAGGAAAAAGGAGGTAATTAATTGTGACTCGTCAATCTATCTTTGATCGCAGGTGTACCAGATCAACGTCTGTGTGACGGGAAGCGGGAGAACACACTCCATCGAGAAGCGGTACAGTGAGTTCCATGCTCTCCACAAACAGGTTAGCCACACTAACATTTCTTTCTACTTGCCCGTTCGGACAAGCAAAATCATAACTTTTCAACTTTTTCTTGCCCAAACAGAAAACTTACTAGTTCTAGATGAGATGCATAAAGAATAACATTATTCTCTCCTAGACCTAGATGAGCAAAAATTTAACTGCCCAGTCAGGCAACCAAACTAGACCATTTATGACATTTTTCTTGCCCGATATAAATTGTTACTTGCCCTGGGCAACAGGGCAAGTGCTAGTGTCTAGCCCTGCAGTGATACAGGTCTCATCATTTGGTTGTGTGCCATATATGCAATGCATGGTCGGTGTTTGATCATTGACTGCCAACACATTCACTGTCTATACAGTGTACAACGTTGTAGCCAGGATATAGTGAGGAAAATGGTCATACAACCTACATGTAAGTATGACCATTTCCATTGTAGATGTGAGTTAATTGTTAGTTGCTCTAGAGGGAAATATAAAAAGATAACTTTATTCTCCGTGGCTACATTTTAAGCTAGCTTGTTTTTTAAAGCAATCCAATATAATGTTTTGGTGTCTCTTTTGGGCATTTTTTTTTTTTGGGGGGGGGGGGGGGGGGCAAAATTGCTCTGAATTGCACACTGGCCACTTCTCCTTTTATCAGAAATTTGTTTCTTTTTGTTATCTTGTACAATTGTTTGAACATGTTTGCCTCAAAGATAGTTGTATGATTTGAAAATTAACTTGAAATTCTTTTCTTCAGAATGTTGATGATCTATTATAAGTTCTTGTAAATGTTCATATGTATTCCGTGTTTGGTTTGTTTTTTAAATGATAGAAGAATCCATAAACTCACTTGATATATGCTTCACAGTGGGGTGTATGACAACATATTTTTGAAATAATGTTAACATGTTTAAGAAACAAGTCAAATGTGTAAATGTGTAGTTTTCAATGATTAAATAAAACTTTCACAATAACATATTTTTGTAAACGTATTGTAGGTTACTGTAAACATTTTAATTGAAAATTAGGCAATTTATTTTGTGCTCTCTTGGAAATTGATTATGAATATTTGATATCTTACTTTCAGGTGAAAAAGAAATTTGACACACCCGACTTTCCACCGAAGAAAGTACGTCAGCTGAGCGCCAGGGGTATAGAGCAAAGACGGGTGGCATTGGAAGCATATATCCAGGTTGGTGTAGATTAATACTCTTTATCATCTTTTAATAGTTTAAATTATCCTCTATCATACTGTAGGTCAATACCGTATTTGCTGGTGTATTAACCTCACATTTTTACATACAGAAGGACTTTTAAAAAGGGGGGAGCGGTTAATACACAGAGATAGAGAAGCATATTGCATGAAAATGCCACATATATGACTATAATATCATTTTGTATGTGGAGTAAAAAGCTTGATATTCTTTTATAAATTATGCTCCAAATCAGAAACAAATATGTGACTTTTGTTGTTTTGTGTACTAAAAGTTTACAGAAATTATGGGGGGAAAGCATGGGATGTGTGTATAGTTTGATTAAATGTTCCCAAAGATTCCCAATACAGTTTCATCATCTAGAAAATGTTTTTTCCCCTTCAATGACAACCCAAGGTTGGAGGTGTGGTTAATACACAGGTGCGGTGTATACACCGGCAAATACAGTGATTTAGAATGTCACATAATAGAAGTATTTGGGAAAGGAGACAATGTTAACATTCATTGAGTTCATATCATTTGTTTGCATGATTATGGCATCCTAAAGGGCAAACGTTCGAAATAATGGCATGACATTTTGTTTTGATATATAGAGAACATAAAAGTACATTGTTAATGAGGTAATTTCTCCTGTAACTATAAATAGAAAACATACATTATTTATTATAAAATTGAATGGATAATTTTGCATTGTACAGAATCATTTTGGTATCCTAAATGGCCACTGTTTAAAGTCATGTATGCGTGGGTTAAAATGGGTAGTCAGCAAAACCCAACTTGCACTCCACCGTAATCTCCTGAGGTAAACTCACGATGTGTGTTGGATCGATCGAAGAGCTGTGCATCGGAATATCTGAACACGGGCCTTCATATGAAATTGCATGCAACACACAGCTGGTAGCAATTATGTATAGAGCGATAAGGTAGTCGAACCGTTCGAGGCAATAGAGCGCTGATAAGCTGATAAGCGGCACTTTGATGTGCTCGGTCGAGCGTGTTGGGTAATACTTTCGCTCGTAAACATCTCTGATTGCGACCATGATTCGACTAGTACAAGGAGTACCTCGTTAGTAAAACAAACATTCCGAATGCGACTATTGTCGACTCGGTCGTTCGGAACTGGGACAGTTTGCGATCGCTACTTATAATTGAGCAAAGGGGGATTACGTACCGTGCGTAAAAGTACGCAATATGGATTCGCGCGTCTGATATACCGGTCTGAATTGCCTTTAAATAGAAATATTGGGGGGACATTTTGTTTTGTTGTATGGATAAAACAAATGTAGATTGTCTGTGGGAAATTTCCCCTTTAATGTGATAGAAAACATTCAAAACATACATTAATTATTTGATTGAATGGGGTACTTTAATAAATTGCATTACTTTTGTAACAGTGGACTTAACCATGGATTTATACTTTTCTTCTTTTCTTTCCAGGGCATATTAGACAAAGACACAATACCCAAATCTATTCTGACCTTTCTGCGCGTAAAGAATTTCAGGGCAGTGAGTTACGAGTAAGTACTATACACTTGTAGCCTCCTCACTAACTTTGTTTTCTGTACTAGCCCATTTGGGCAAGTAAAATCATGATTTTAAAAATACTTGCCCTCGTACTTCTAGATGAGATGTACTATACATTTATGAAATTACATTGTTCACTTGTAGTTGAACAATCATTTAGTTGCCAGATCGGGCAAACAAAGTAGACAATTCAAGAAATTTTACTTGCCCGACACTGAAAAAAGTGACTAAGCGCTTGTCTCTTTCTCAAACGTGATATGTAGATTTGTGTGCAGTACACATACAGTGTAGTTACCTGTACATTAGCACAAGGGCTACAAAATATATGAATTTTACTAATCAATACCGACAAATGTTCAAGTGCTCAAAGTTTCTGCCAGTAAAATTTCTGTTGGAACATTTTTCAACTGAGATTGTGTGTTTTTTTTTAATGAAATGTATTTCTTTGTTTTTATTTTGTTGTTTTGTTTTTTGCATTTTTAAAGTTTTATTTGAGTGTGTGTTGTTTTAAATGCTTATCAAATCTCAAAAATAGGCTTGAACGTCTGTGAACCTGTTCTGTTTACATTACTGTATGTAGGCATTGTATAGACTATAGTGTAGGTTCCCTTAAAGAAATTCAACAATCAATTTATTCTAATACTTAAATGCATCCGTTGCAAGGTATTTTCCTTATTCCATTTATATTTTGAATTGATAGCATATTTAGACATGTCAATATTCAATCAATAATATAGTTTAACGATTTATATTACTATTAGCATTGCAGGTGGTTTTCATACATTCCACTTTTTTAAAGTGATAATATTTTCCATTTAATATTTGTTTAGTGATAATATTTACTTGCTGATTATGTACTTTCCATCAAGTTAAACCCCTTTGCTAAAGGGACCTGGGGGTGTTTCATAAAGATCCCGTGACTTTGACAAACTTAACACTAAGTTTGACTTAAAATGATGGAAAGCCATAATTAGTTTCTAAATGTAAAATTGTTAAACAAGTTCTTTAAACAGGCGTACAGTTTTGTAAAAATAATGAACGTTTTCTTTTATCAAAGAGACTTCAAGTTATTGATGTGAAATGTTGTGAAAAGTTTCAAATAATTGCATTTGGACTCTTGGGAATGTTTTCCATAATGTTCAAGTCCAACTTAGTGTTAAGTTTGACTTAGGATCTTTGTGAAACACCCCCTGGGATCCCAGGTTCCTGTGAGGTCACTTAAAAGTTTGAGTTTAAGTATAAGGCGGCGCCTATCTCCAATTCATTAGCCCTAGGCCACACGTCTACTAAATGTAGCGAAAGCTACAGAAAGGGGCCCGTCCTCTGGTAACTCATGTGATTAACTTTCCCTCCTCCATTCTATAAATAAAGAGCGCCTGGCTAGAAGGAAGAAGGTACCATTTTTAAAGTGTTTGGTATGACCCGGTCTGGGTTTGAACCCGGGACCTCCTGTGCTTGAGGTGCCAGGTGGACACTCTAACCGCTAAGCCCCCATGCTCGGTTAGGTCACTTAACAGACTGAAATCTGTTCTCCCAGTACCCCACCAAAGGCTATTTCAATTTCCTTCAAGCTGAAATATGCTGCCGTTTTCATGACAAATAAATTACTTCGATCAAACAGTTCAATTCTAATCAACCTTCTTTTGTGTTTGTCCCTTCTCAAATTGGCCGCTTTACATTTGATTCAATAGTTTTAAACTGATTTTAAAATGGATTCTATTATTTGTGAGGCAATGCAGATTAAGTGTACAATATTTGAAAAAGCACATGATATTTAATTATTTAGTAAATTAATTACAAAATCTACTTTTCTAGGTCAAAATCCACTCAGAAAAGGCTAGAATGAAATGATTTGATTTAAAACCGACCTTTATATAATTAGCAAACAAGGTGGCCAAACAAAGATTGGTCGATCGTCCATGCCTCAACTTGTGGTTATAATGGTAGCTATTTGAATGAAAAAGGTGAATAAGAATGACCGTTATGATTTCTTTTTACCCAGAATTGCAAACTGATACATGTACCTACAAGGATTAGTTTTTATAATACACAAGTTTTATTTGCTAACATTCAGTAAAAACCATGAAACAAAATTATGGTATCCATTTAATACAAGGCCCACTCATTTTGCATAGATCTACAGGTTTGTAAATAAAGAGCACCAGATTTGTTTTTAATACTTGTAGTATTTTTTGTTTTACTGTGCTTGTTAGAATGTTTCAATTGAATTGAAAATATGTGAACATTTTACCTCAATAGTTCATTTGATGATTTAGATATATATTGAAGAGATGTTTACATCTGAATGAGCACTTTTTCTTAAGTTGTGCTTGTTCTTTACAATTGAATGGGAAATTTGTGAACATTTTACCTCAACAGTTCATTTGATGATTTAGATATTAAAGAGATGTTTATGTCTGAATGAAATTTTTTTTCTTAAGTTGTGCTTGTTCTTTTCAATTGAATGGGAAATATGTGAACATTTTACCTCAACAGTTCATTGGATGATTTAGATATTAAAGAGACGTCTACGTGAGTTCATTCATTGCTTCTTGTTCATTCAATCATGCTGTTTGAATACTTAACTCAAAGTTTGTAATATCATAGCAAAACAAAGGGTACAATAACAAAACAAGCAATGCTCTTCATTCATTTCCATAAAAAAATGACATAACTTGCAGCTAACAACCTTTATTTTGTGAACATCATTTTATACTAATACCAACTTAAAGTCTCTCAGTTTCCTCTCACAAACCACTTTTATATTTAAGTTAAATTAGTCTTTTATTTTCTGTGTGATTGCTGTTTACAGTTATGTTTCATTCCAATAGGGCTTTCATTTAAGCCATTAATTTATCACGTCCCGTCATTAAGTAGGTACAACAAATGTGTGTTGTTTTGTTTTCATTAGAGTATTTTTAAAGAATTTTCGTTAAACCATTTTTATTGCAATTGTGTATTATTGTAAGCATTTTTAGAGCTACATTTACTTGTACATTACAATTCATGACAGACTATTGGAAAAAGCAAATAACTTAACACTTTAAAATATGGTAAAACTCTTAGTTCATGGCCACAATCCAATCAATAAAAACATATATATTTCTAGCGTCCCAAATGTTTCATATAAACTGCTATTTATATAAATCATATCAACAATCGTACTAAAGTACTAAGTAATTATAACATCCTATTAGCTTTCTAATTTCATATTAATATGAAAAATATGTTTCATCATATCAATTCATAATATTCTACAAGTAAAATTTTCAGATCTTTTTTTATCCTGCTGAATCATCTCACTGATGTTATTTTATTAATTCATCAATAACTTCAGTTATATATATATGTTCAATCAATTTAATTTTAATGTTGCTGTTCAAGTGTGTTTTTTATGAAGTGTTTATGACAATGTTTATTTATATGTACATATGGGAGGCAGGGACTGGCCGCTGCACCCCCCCCCCCCCCCCCCCCCCCCCATGTATATACTGTAAATACTCCTCATTATTAAACCCAGCAAGCCAAAAACATGACTTGTATTACAATTAAGATGCATATATTATATGTATGTATTGGGGAAATATTAACCCTTTGATTGTAAACATTGTTATAATTTTATTTCAAACTACAGTAATACCGATAATCCTTGACTAGATAGTTAGCGATTAAAATGCACATATGGGGGCAACACAACCCTTTGTAAAAAATTATATATTTTTATTTCAAACAAATCCTGATAATCCTTTTTATTATCCTTCATTATTAACCGCAGAGAAGACTAGCGCTATAGCTATATACAGTATATGGGGGCAATAATCCTAGTTGCAATCATTGTTATATTTTATATCTGTTTTAAAAACAAGTCATGATCATCTTCATTATTAACCCCAGCAAAGATGTGTGGTTGTTTATTGCAATTAAGATGCATATATATGGGGGCGATAACCCTTCATACATCGTTATACAGTGGAACCCCTTTTATATATAACGAGCTCTGTCATAACAAGGTAGCTGATATAGCGGGGTAATTTCACAGGTCCCGGTTCTTAGATGTATTTTAATATGTGGGCAATTCCACGAAAAAGTGGACATGAACTCAAAAAAACAATTGGCTCTATTTCAAATCCTATTGATTTTTTCTGGATTATTTTTCCATACAACATGATCCTATGATTATATCTTTCAGTTCACATGATTTTTTTAATTCTCGGGTGTCTCCTTATAGGAGAAACGGAAACCATACATGAAACTCCACACATGGGACTACCCTGTGTAAATTTCAGGAAAATCCTTATATTTTCCAAATTTTCTGGTATTTTTATTATTTAAGGCACCAAATTTGATGACTGATAATCAAAGTACCTTTTCAGATTAAAATTTCATTTTTTTGAGTGTTCTAAAGTATATTTTTTAATTAATCAAATCCTCCGGACAAACTGTAATGTCCGTGACGCTGAAAAATGTAATGTCCGTGACGCAACATTTTGTTACAAGTCTAGATCACATATACCTGGCCCGTTTCGCAAAATCCAACTTGGATTCAATTCATCATTGCCTTGTCTATAATTGAATTTATAAATCACCTTTGTGAGGTCTCAGAACTCACAGATTTTTGCAAAGATGTATATATGGATGCAAATAGTCATGTCCAAAAAATGTAATATCCGTGACGGCTTTGCATACTTTTTTTGCATACTTAACCAGGCTATTGCTTTGTAATCAAAATAAAAGTTAGACATTACGTAGAGGTATGAATTAGTAGTGGCATTGGAAAGTCATGAAAATACTGTCTGTTTGTAATGTCCGTGAAGCTGGAGTTGCCCATGTGTAAGACCTGATAAGATGAGGTATCTGTTATATCTCTAAGGTAAATTAACTTGGCTCAAAGCACTCACTATAATGAGGTTTCATTGTATTTTCATTTCAAATAAATCCTGATTTTGTTTCTTCTCATTATTAACCCCAGCAAAGATGTGTGACTGTTTATTGCCATTAAGATGCATATATAGGGGCAATAACCCTTCATCATGATGAAAACTTATGCTTTTCAATCTCGTTTCTGACTTTTGAGTGTACGTATACAAATCATAAACCTCAACCAAACTGAAATACAAGTTAGAAGTACCCTTAACGAGCAGTAAAAGTTGTACGCTGTGTGTACAATATCCGGAACAACGGCCAAATTGCTCTTGATTTGTGGCACTCTGGGACATTTTGATAGCATCATCATATATTGCCTAGTATGGCAAATGACCCTAGTTTGAAGAGTTTTTTTTTAAGGATGCGGGAGGCTTGATTAAAAGGCATAAATCTTGCCTGACCTTTATAGTGCTTTTCTCAACTACATATTGTACATGTATGTTTATTTTTTCACCCTGGTTAAACAAGTAGAGCTCGGTGATAGTTTAAAGTAAACACTGAGAGAACTATTGATTAAATAACACTTGTATACTTTTTTTTAACTCTCGTTATTACTATACTACATACATTTCTAGATCTATCCAAATCATATCTTTCATGCCATGCCTTTTTAAAAATCATACTGCCATTATACATTTGTAGGTATAAATGCATAATTCATAGCTTTATTTCGTTTAAGGTGTTATATCTGTTCCATTACTTGTTTGAAAATTTAGAATGCATGCAAAACACAATTATATTCAGTTAATCTACTATTTCTTTCAATTTTATGAACATAATGTGTGCAGTACAAAATCACCCAACCAATTATTAATAGCTTTTAAAAGAGTATAACAAAGTACTCATTATATATATAATTTACGGCAATTGATGAAGACAAATCTGTAAGAACTTTAACTGTCTCTGGTTGAATGACACTGAGCAACGTGTATTGAATCTGTTGCTTATAAGTTTGCCTTCCGGCAATTATTTAAACAAATTTGTAAAATGTTGTAGGACCATTTCTTCAAAAACGGTATTTAAATAACATGATTACTGCATAATTAAATCAACTTCCAGACATCATTATCATTTAATACATTATCAAATCAGCAATATGTTTTATTTTACATACAGTACATGCAGTTTTACGATGGAATAAATCACTTATTTTGCTCCTGTCTGGTGTTTGTTTTTCACAGAGCTCTTGAATTATTGTTATGTTATTACTATCAAAACACTTATTCTGCAAATCTACCGAGTGTGGTTTTATCATTGTGATAATGCACGCGGAGCTGAATATTCCATCAATTATTCTTCTCATGCGCAGAAATGCGCAGCAATGCGCAAAGTCATATGCCCGTCTTTCGCTGACGTAGGCTACGAATAGGGTTTTGTGTCTTTACTTTAAAATGAGGAAATGATCCTTTATGTGAACATGAAAATGGTCAATTAGCAAAAGATTTGAAGATGTAAATACTTTGGTTGATAGTTTCTTTTAAATATGTATATATGTATATTGATAAAAATATTGAGTGGCTTGTTCTCATGCTATACAAGAAATATGGCATTTGCTACAAGCACTCGTCTTCGACCCTTGCAATAAGATACTAGCCCATGCAATTATTTTGATTTACCACTCAAGGGCCCCGTTGCAGAAAGAGATACAATCGCTTGTAAGTCAGAAAATTTGCGCATTTCAAACAATCAGATTTGCGCGTGTCGAACACATAACCTGTCTTACAATCAATTGTAACTTACAATCAATTTTATCTCTTTCTGCAATGCGACCAAGGACAGTTAATATCATATACATAATAATAGTTTGGTTATTATTATTTTATCATTGATTTATAACTCTCAATGTATGATTGTTTTCCCTGCAGTCATCAGCCAGTGATGGTCTTTGAGAGCGACCCGTTTCTCAACTCCTCACCAACAGAGGGCGGTGGTCTCCCGGACATCCTGACGGAAGGGGTGCGGCAGGGTCTCTATGACGACCCCGATCGTGAGTCTTCAAGTTCCGCCTCGTAGGGCCAGAACAGCTCAGGACTTGGGCCTGTGTATGATAACAGAAAGCACCACTTCCACTTCCACTTCCAGTGGTGTAGCATGGTTGGACTGATTGGTAGAGGTGGGGGGGGGGGGGGGGGGGGGGGTGGAGGAGGAGGTGGCACACCTTATGTTTTTCTTCATTTTCCACTGATGTTTTTTTATTGTTTGTGGAAACTTATTTGAAGGGCACATGGGGAGGGGGGAACCACAAATATAAGCTGGGTAAGAAGGACAAGCTTGTATGCTATTCATTCAACACCTGTCTATTGTGCGCATTTAGGAACCAATTATCATAGATCTATCTTATGTGACATAGTCAACGAAGGCACATAGAGGGGTTAATAACAACAGGTGGTGTTTCACAAAGATCACAAAGATAAACCTTGAACTTTACTTAGTGGGACTTTAAATTATGGAAAGCAATTAGTTGAGCTGTAAAATGTACACATCATAACATACGGTTAAAGAGCACTAGTATTTTTAATTATGATAGAAGATTGTATATTCTTGATGTAAAACTTCTTAAAACTCTCACATTTTTGAATTTTTGCTCTTGATTTTTTTTATTCCTATGCTACAAATGGCTTAGAGTCCAACTTAGAATTTAAGATCAGCTTTATACAATTTTTATGAAACACCCCCTGGGATTGAATCTGATTTTCACTTGAGAGTAAGCTAGAGGGTATTTAAAGTATGTAATGTTTCTTGGAAAGTATTAATATTTGATTTACAAGTGCAATATTATTTTTTGCCACAAAATGCTCCAGATAGCTGCTCTAAAATGTTTACGAATATCATTTTTTACCCTGTAAATATAATTGCATTTTTATAATTGTTTTATCAATTACATGTAAGTTTATTAATGATTGGGAAATGCGGTATAACATGTATATACTTTAATTTGTAACTTGTGATATCACATCATTGAATTAAACTTGATCATTTTCTAACTTATCACATACAGTACCTATTTTGTAAACAAGTAGTAGAATCATTATAAACAATAAAATGGCAAAATAAGAAAAATGTGAAACATGGCCCCTTGTCAATCCATAAAATGTACAGTACTGTATGTACATTGTAAGTGTAACATCACACAGTCAAATGACAATTGTTGCTATCAGAAGAAAAACAAAGTACTTTTTCCCTTTAAAATGCTACCAGTGATAAATCATGGCTTATGTGATCAAATTTTCACATCAATCACTCCTCAGTCTCACATTCATCTGATTTTATTGAAAACAACTTCTTTTTTTACAGGGTAAACATCCCCTTTATTAATACAGGTAGATGCTTACCCGTTTTCACAGCCATCAGACCCCTTTATTCTGTGTGTATGGTGGTACAATACATTATTTGTAAACCATACATTTAAAAAGTTGTAAAAACCGAAAATGGTACAAAATGTACATTGTATGTATTTTTTAAAGTGGAATTTCACCCCAGAATTTTGATATTTGCTATGAAAGAAGGTGGATAAAAGGAGGGAAAATCTGGAGGAAAAAAATGGTAGGGAGACAAAAGATATAAATGTGTGACAGGTTAAAGTTGTTTCTGATCATTTGCATTTGCCATATATCATGACATCATTTGTGAGCTGCTGCCATTTTGATTTGCACATGATCATTTTACAAAACAAAACAAAATTCTGAATAACCAAGCAATTATAATGAGCTTAAACATGAACAAATATTTGGCTCAACAATATTCCTTTATGAATTCATAAAAACAAGCAGGGCAGGTTATGTGTCAAAGAGGTTATGAGTGAACAGTCCACTGTGTGACTTTACTTTTATTAACTTTTATTTGTAAAGTTTATATCATTGTTAGATATTTTTGTTTTGTTCTACGAGTAAAGTGAAATTTATTTGTCAAATTATAGAAGTACATACTGTTAACTTTGTACATTAGAGAGTTTATGTAAATGAGATGCATGTTCCCTGTGTATTTTTGATGTAATACATGTCATATGTATTAAAATGTTTATGTACAGTTTATAAGTTTTACAAATGTAATATATCAATATTTTTACACATACAATGCACAACAGGCTCTTTGATGATTTATTGCTTGACATTAGGTGATTCTGTCGTTAGTTTGATTTCCACCATCGTGGTAATCAACTCAGTCACATTCTTATCAGTTTCTGACAGTTTTGTCACTACTGTCAACAATCCCAGCTGTGTTTACTGCCCCCCCCCCCCCGAGGCCCAGTGCTATCACAGAGAGAGGGGCAATTGATAAGAAAGTGTCAACACTGATAACAATCTCCTGGATGCAGGCTTGAGAACGAAAAACTCGCACCGCTTGTCAGGCCCTCAGAAGCGGTTTTCAGCAAGTGATACAATTACGTCATGAGAAGTGTATACAAAAGTGTCCACTTGTGCAAGATTGAATGAAACTATGAAGAGCTCCGACTGTTTTCCATAGCAGAAAAAAAAATTCATGTACATTGCCATATTTTGAATTTGGGAGTGAAGTAATGTACGAGCTAGTTCCAACAAGAATACATTACAAATCTTGTTTCAAATTTAACTTGGCATTTCCTTCTGACAGTGACTGAGAAAGCATGTAAGTAATGTGACCTCAATTTAAGCTTATTTCATCACTCTTACTCGTATACACGAGCAAAGGACGATGTCACAGGAGTTGTATACGATATCAGACCTTGAAGTACATGTAGTTTGCGTTTTAAGTTTGAGTATTAACCCTAAGAGGGCCGGGGGGGGGGGGGGGGGGGGCCATAATGGCCCCCCTCCGCGATTTTTGTTATTGCTCCAAAACGCGGTAAGATGACGCGTCGCTGCTTGGTTACTTTTTTGGGGGGGGTCTTGCGCATATTTTAAAACAAAAATTTCAAAATTGGACCGACCGTTATGAAGTCACGTGACCTTTTGTCTATGCATGTCAGCCCGAAAATCGCTCAATTTCGTGATTTGTGTACAAAACATGGAAATATCAGTTTTCGTACAAGGAGGTATATCATTGGTTATTTGGTCTTGTTAACATTTTATGTTTGTTTTGGTGTTCAAAATAGTTGAATTATAGTTAAAAATAAAATAAAACAACAAAAACAATAAAATACATAAGTAAAAAAAAACAAAGAAATACATAAGAAATTATACAAACAATAGAAAACATAAGGAAGAACCTGGCTCTTCCAAATTTTTTGTTGTATTATTATTTCAAATGCTCTAAAGAATATATCTAGTGAAAACCACAGTTTAATTATGAAGAATATATGATTTATGGGTAAAAATATGAATTTGATGACCTTATTTGCATAAATTACCATAAATATGCAAATTAATGAATTAAAAAAAAAAAAAAAATTACCACTGTATTCTATACACTTCACTTATCATGCGTGCAAATTTTCACGGCGATCGGCCGCTCCGCGGCCGAGATCTTAAGGGGGGGCCATAATGCCCCCCCCCCCCCAGGCGTAGGAAGACCTCAAATAGCCCGGCCTTTTTAGGGTTAAAGTGGGTGCAGGCCTTATATTGATGATGCGTGATGATGATGATGATGATGATAACGACGAAGTTTTTATGATGAGGATGAATATGACAGACATACATGTATATGAGGATGGTTTTGTAAATGACGATGATATACAGCTGTATATACAGTAAACAAAGAAGCATTTGCCATTGTCAATAAAATAGGGAGAAAATCTGAAAAGAAATAAAGAAAGAAATAAAATCAAGAAATACATATAGTCATGTATACGTTGAACTGTGGAAAAAAAAAGAGAACAAAAACATGAATCCCAAAACGTGATGGAAAGGACGATTTTAATATTGCCATTTCTCGCCAAGCCGTCTCCCAACCTTTTATAAGCCGATATTGAATTTCATTTCCTCCTTCTTAAATTTCATCTCTTTTTTTTCCCCCCCTGCCTGCTGGGAATCTAAATCCTTCTCCTCCTTTCTGTATCTAGTCTTATAAAAGAAGACTCCTCTCATAACGTTTGTCTTGCTAAACATGAGATGTGCCCCGGGGAGCGAAAGATGAGAGACTTGTTGCCTTTTTTGTTCAATTGTCGGGGGCCGCACTTGGCATGCATATAAAGATATTATAAGGAAATATCATACATTGTACAATGTTCATTTTGTAAGCCAGAGTTCTCACTTTACAGTGGTGAGTTTTTTTTGTACAGAGTTTTTACCCTGAGCCAAAGGGAATAGGTCATGCACAAATCTATTATGTAGTTTATAATGCCCTTCTACTACTGAACTGAAAATTATATGAAATATATAGCTAGCAGCGGTGTAACATGTAAATTCAAACATTAATGGATAAAAGGACTTGTGATCCAAGGACACAATTATACATGAAAGTCAAATTACAGCAGAAGCATTTAATAACAAGGATCTTTATATGAGCATACAAATTACCTTGCTATTACAGTAATCTTTTATCTTTAGAAAAGTTGATCTAATTATCCTTGGGTTAGTGCCCGGTTTAACTTCTGACTACTAGTATTCAAGCAATTCGATGGTTGAGCACCGGTCTAGCAATCCGGAGGTCTCCGGTTTGATTCCCGGCGAAGCCTATTTTTCTTTGCTCATATTCAATCAATTAAATTATTTCTAGTAAGTTTCCTTTATCATGGTTTAAATGTAATCTTTTATCTTGTTACATTAGGTTAACACAAAGAATATAAAGAGCTTGGATCAGCAAAATGACAGCCCCCGGTTTATAAATGTGTTATGGGGATGTTTCACAAACAAAGTTGAACTTAACTTAAGTTGGACCTAACAATTATAGAAAACCGTTAGTTTCTTTGTATAACTGTTGAAACAATTCTTTTGAAAAGGCATTAATTTTTTATGCAAATCAGTTGTATTTGTTATAATTAAGGAGCCTGGAAATTATTGATTGAAATTTCTTGTTGAAAGGCTCAAATACCTGACGTGCATTTTGTTTGCTTTTTGTTTTATTCCAAGGCTACAAATGGCTTTCTATAATTGCAAGGTCCAAATTAGGGTTAAGTTCAACTTAAAATCTTTTTTAAACATACCCCCAGGCCACTCGATACAATCATTCATGATAAGCACTGCAGGTGCTATGACTGCAGTGTACTTGCCAACACGCATCAATCAGTCGGATTCAAGCTACAATGTATATATAAAGACACTAAGAAATGTTCTAAGAGGACAAAACATTTTACAAAAGCTCATTTATTGAACAAACAACATGTTTTTTTTTTCATAAAAAATAATGTTTCTTTTAGGTCTCCAATACAGTATTATTTTGGCAACACGATGAATATTATGCAGAATTTATGCATAATTACTTGTACAATATCAAACATAAAAGGAAAGTGCATGTATACCCTTTTTTCTCATAGTCATCTTTGTTAAAATATAAAAAATAATGTTTCTTTAATAGGTATCCAATACAGTACTATTTTGGCAACATGATCAATATTATGCAGACTTTATGCATTACTTGTACAATATCAAACATAAAAGGAAAGTACACGTATACCATTTTTTCTCATAGTCATCTTTGTTAAAATACAAAAAATAATGTTTCTTTTAGGTCTCCAATACAGTATTATTTTGGCAACACGATGAATATTATCCAAAGATAGTGTCCTTCTTTTGCAGTAAAACATTCCATGAACTACATGTCCTGCAAAATCAAGTACATTTAGATGACTAATGTTTAAAGATAGTTATGACAACAAAATATGGATTATTTTTATATCTTTTTACCTACTCAAAAGAAAAATCACTCCGAATCAGAAATTTGATTGAATCCCATGATTGATTGTTTAATCAAAATAAAATCATTAGGTAATATTTGGTGTGTGAACATTCAAGTTCAAAGTTATCACAAAATACAATGAAGCTGGATCTGCAGTTGCTAGATTAATACAAACTTGAAACAGGAAAAATACCTTGTTTCAAGAGGGTTTGCTATTACAAAGAGGCCCCATTGTAATTTCAAATTCAGCATTGTAAATCGATCATCATGGACTTGTCATACAAGACATGTAGGATCCCTTCGGGCTAGTCCTAGCTAGGGTCAATTTGAACAATTTTGCTATTGATTTTTGGCGTTTCTATTATCGAGAGGAGATGCTAAATCGATCTGCCCCTGCAAGTACGATTTCAAAAGCATCAAAAATCAATCCTTACATCGATCACAGAAGACGTCACATTCCTGCAACAAAGTTTCATCTGTGGCATAATTCCTCCATTTTCCGGCCCTTCAATTTTGCCTTCTAGGTCATTTTGATGAATTGTGCAATATATTTGTTTTGTTATTCATCAGGTCAAGATGCTAAATCTGCCCCTGTGACCTACAATTTTAAAACAAAAAAGGAATGTGTAGAATGCATACTCTCACTTTGGACTATTAAGCTACACTTCATATCCATTTATTGTTAATAAATGGTTTGTGTGTATGTGGGGATAGGGTTAATTTGTTTTACGTCCATTTACATCATATCAACAGAACTAGAATTTTTAATGTACAATTCAATTCGTGACACACAAAACGGCAATATTAGATATTGTATCGGACCTAACCCATGGTATGCTACATATAAAGCCTTCATAATGATCAATAGCGAGGATTGATTTGTAATGCTTAGATATCAGTCTAAACATTGCCCGCAGGGGTGGCAATTTGATGAGTTTTTGCCATTGATTTTATTTTCTGTGTTCTCCATTTAGCACGGCAATGTGACATATTCGACCTTGTGATCCACTTAAAAAAACAAATCTAGGTCTGGCGTTGGCGTTGGCCCCAATCATTGATTTCTCTGTATGTGATGTTAATAACAAAAAAAGGGGGATATTTATAGATACAGAAGGAAAACTATTATGATAAATGTGCATGCTCCCCCAAAAAGCAAACAAATTCAGTCAATAATTGTATGGGTATGTACATGTACGAATACACACATGCATGCAGTCATGCATCAATTCAAGATGAGTATTAAAACTGTCATGTACTTGTAAAGAGTCATCCAAAACATGAAATTTATAATGGATGTTATTCCTTTTATTTAACTGGCCATGGAACCCATCTATACTCCGCTAGCTTAGTTCCTTGCTAAGTGTATTTTTAATGTGCCGTTTATTGAGCAACAAACAGTTTTCCTAGTCCCCAACTAGGGTCAACTGTGTAAGCCCTAGGTACCCACTCCCTTAACCTTTGTTAGCAACTAAAAGATCTTGCATATAATTCTTAGCCACGTCATCAAAAAAATGGACTTAGCAAGTAACTAAGCTATCAAGCTGTCATAAATATGAGCCCAGGGAAGGAAGAGAGCAAGTAGTATAGCAGATTAAATGCCTTGCTAATGCTGCGTTTACACCATCTTCCCGGCGGCCACGGCAGCCCCGTTTCAGGCCACCGTCGACAAAACGGGATGGACGTGAGACAACGCGGGGGGACGGAATAGGCAAACGTGACACTGCCGCGATTGCCGTTGATCCTGGGCCAGATTTTTAAACTGTCAAAAATTTTGATGAGAAACCTAGCAGGCCGTAGTAAAACGGGGTGAACGCAACAAAACGTGACAGTACGTAATAGGCCGTAACAAAACTTGGGAGGCTGTCCTACCCGTCCTACTACGGACAGCCTCCAAGTTTTATTACGGCCTATTACGTACTGTCACGTATTGTTGCGTTCACCCCGTTTTACTACGGCCTGCTAGGTTTCTCATCTGCACCGTGACTGCCATGGCAAATTTGTTGACAGTTTAAAAATCTGGCCCGGCATCCACGGCAATCGCAGCCTGTCACGTTTGCCCATTCCGTCCCCCCGCGTTGTCCCACGTCCATCCCGTTTTGTCCACGGTGGCCTGAAACGGGGCTGCCATGGCTGCCAGTAACATGGTGTAAACGCAGCATCAGCAGCCCCTTTCCCCCACGGCCCGTCACGGATACTGTGATAGACCGTGAGAAAACTTGTCAAGACCTAACAAAACTTGAATACAGAGGAAAAATTTGCCAAAATCTCACGCCGCACTACGTTTGGGGCAAACGGGGCTGCCGTGGCCGCCGGGAACATGGTGTAAATGCAGCATTAAGGCACACAACAGCAGGAGCAAACAATAATGGTTTTGAACTCGGGACCTCATGATTAAATGTCAAAGTGCGCATTCGATCATGCCACAACACCACCATGTTATCAGCATTAGATATGAAAATGTTGTGTTGCTCTCTCGGCAAACTATTACCGGATCATCACAAAGGGATTTAGTAACTATGTTACACCTTGCAAAATCTTACAAAACAGTAGCGTAGCTATGGGGGGGGGGGGGGGGTACATGCCCCCCCCCCCCCCCACACAAAAAATCTCTAAAAAGGATAAAAACAATAAACAAAAGTAAATCCTTTAAAAGATAACAAATTATTAACTATGTACCACTTGCAAAAACTTACAAAACAGTAGCGTAGCTACAGGGGGATACAAGCCCCCCCCCCCCAGAAAAAAACCACACAAATAATAAAAACAATACAAATGAAAGAAAATGCTCTAAAATATAAAGAAATACATAGTGTGCCCGTGAACACTCCTTTGCCCCCTCCCAATCAGATTGCCCACGCCTTGCCATTGATTAATGTGTATGTGACATTCAACACTTCTTTGCTGAACTTTATTCACTTTCAGTTATGTCTGTGATGTGAGGTCCCCCATACATACAGTGTGCCCCCCCCCCCCGATCATTTCCAAGTTCTGCCCCACTAAACACTTCCTTACTGCCTCTTATTAATTTCTAGTTACGTCCTGATGTTAACCCTTCCTTGTTGTTCACTTCCAATTATGTCTGTGATGTTAATTCCTGTATCCTTTCCAGTATTGAAGCACCTGTTGGTGGTGACTCCCAAATCCCCTTGAACTGCTGCCGCATTGTTCTGCACAAAAGATACAAAAGCATAATATGAATGTGTGTATTAGCAAGCTGGCATATGAGAATCCTATTTGGCTGAATTGTTCTACTCAAAATACATTATAATGTGAACATACAACATTTAAATAAAGACAGTTCAGAGAATTTTCAATCAATTTATACCAGATGAAAATACAAGCATATTCCCCATTTCCATTCCATTATATTGAAGATTGAGCCTGTAATTTCAGGCTGAATACATCAGAACAATTCACAATTTGCCGAAAGGCTTGGGGATTTACTGGAATAGTGTAATAATGACGATTACAGTGGAACCACATTATAAAGTGCTCTGATATATAACAAAACCTCCTTAACCCGTTCCCCTCCAGATTCTAAATTCCCCAGATACTTTGCACATAGTCCGCCAGGCTCCCATTGGTAAAGGGTTAATTTAATTACGCTGGATAAACCTCTTTGTATTCAAAGAGCTTGGGTTAGTGCCGGGTTTATATAGCTTCTGACTATTCGAGCAATGAAAAGGGTTTCATGGGAACGTCCCCCATTCAAGGGTCTTTGTGGCTTGATGATTGAGCACCGATCTAGCAATTCGAAGGTCTCCGGGTTCAATTCCTGGCGAAGCCTAATCTTCTTTGATTTAATTTATCTTTTTTAAAGTCCTCATTATAATGACATAAATTTCCATGTATGACACTATATTTTTAGAAATCAAGACCCTATCTGAATTATTGTAATTACTTCATGGATGTGACGGCATGTTCCAACTCCCTGGATTTCCCCGCTGCGCAATCCAAGATGGCCGCCGGTATCTCCGCAAGCCGTGCTACGTTGAGTCCATAGCTCCTGCCTGCGACACCTTCGACCAGCTGGTACAGGAATGTCAGTCGTTCGAACGAGTTATCCTCATCATTATCATCTGTCCAGAAGAAAAATGAAAACACAGAGAGAAAATAAGATAAAATTATCACCTACATGTATGAGAAAAGTCAAATTACAAGCTGATATCTGTTCACCAGAGTTATCCTTATCATTATCATCTATACAGAAGAAAAATTAAAACACAAAGAGAATTTGAGATACATGTAAAAGGTCACATAGCTGTTTTTCAAATTACTGAGAGTTTTTGAGAGTTATGGACATAGTCTGCTAAAGCTACATGTACATGTTGTACAGTCATGTAATCATGATACTAAAATGTATATTTTAGACATTTTACCAAGTTGGTATACATAGGAATGTCAACCACACAACTTGATTATCATCATAGACATCTGTAATGTAAAACAAAAATCATAACCATACCATCAAACCAGCATACCATTTCATCATACCATCACAATCATCAATCATCTTTATGATCACCTTCACCATCATCATCATCATCATCATCATCAACATCATCAACAATATCATCATCATCATCATCATCATCTTCTTCATCTACATCATCATCATCATCATCATCATCATCATCATCACCATCACCATCATCACCATCATCATCATCATCATTGTCATCGTTGTCATTACCATACAATATGTATAAAAAGAAACCGGTCAAATATGTCATTCCACTTGAAGTATTCTAAGAATATAATAAACCCAAGGTTTATGTAGCTATTGGTAGGATTTAAACTGTAGGTTTTCTGAATCCCATTTAATAGGAAAGTTAAGTGGCCAACAAATGACCCTCAGTAATGTCTAATTGGTTGTGTTTTTATTTGGTTGAACTCTGTGTAAAAGTACCTTAACCGGATCAAGAAGGATCAACTTTTCCAGTGCGGTGACCCCCCAGACTAAATCATTTATCAGCCAAACTAAAAAGCCATGGTTGCTACAGTCCAATCATGTCCCTAGAATTTGGCGTTGGCAATGTTACTTAATGGAAATTTTGCTCTTAGAAATATGTTTGCTCGGTTGCGTAACACCGATCTCGTGTTCCTATCAGGATGATTGCTACACACCCTTGGGCATGTTACATCTACATTTCATAAACGTAATCAGTATGCGCGATCCCGCCCTGCCTTAGGTACCCACTAAGTTAACCTTCATTAGCAACTAAAAGATCTTGCGTATAATTCTTAGCCATATCATCAAAAATGGACTTATGAAGTGACTAAGCTATCAAGCTTTCATGAAGGAAGAGAGCAAGTAGTATAGCAGATTAAATGCCTTGCTTAAAGCACACAACAGCAGGAGCAAACAATAGGTTTTGAACTCAGAACCTCATTATTAGAAGTCAAGGGCGCATCCGATCATGCCACAACACCACCATGTTATCAGCATTAGATATGAACATGTTGTTTTGCTAGCAGCAAACTATTATTGGATCATCACAAAGGGATTTAGTAACTATGTTACGGCTTGCAAAAACTTACAAAAGAGTAGCGTAGCTATGGGGGGTGGGGGGGGGGGGGGGATACATGCCCACCACGAAAACAAAATTCTATAAAAAAGGATCAATACAATAAATATTGGTAGGATTTAAACTGTAGGTTTTCTGAACCCCAGTTAATAGGAAAGTTAAGTGGCCAACAAATGACCCTCAGTAATTTATAATTGGTTGTGTTTTTATTTGGTTGAACTCCGTGAAAAAGTACCTTAACAGGATCAACTTTTTCAGCGCGGTGACCCCCCAGACTAAATAATTGATCAGCCAAACTAAAAAGCCATGGTTGCTACATTGTACATGTATGGGAGGTGTGGCCTAGGCGCTGCCTTGGGAACACAGTCCAATCATGTCCCTAGAATTTGGCGTTGGCAATGTTACTTAATGGAAATTTTGCTCTTAGAAATATGTTTGCTCGGTTGTGTTTGATTGGCTGCTTTACAGACCAGTGACCAAGGGCGGGATGTGCAAACAAATAAACAAGTTATGTCATATTTCTAAATATTTTACAATCTAAATATTTAATTCATAGTAACAAATAATAATTTATCAATACATTTGATACATTATCTCTTGAGTAATAACAGTTTCCTTGGAAAAATATGGGCAAAAGAAGGTAATACCTATTAAATGCCTTTGTTGTGCACGGTACTTGACCAGCAGAACTTGAAAAGTTCTAAGCGAATACATTGTCATGCTTAGTCATATATTGATTGGTTCTTTTGTGCATACATGCTTAAATGGTAATCTTGTCGATCTAAGATGTAAGTGTGATGTCAGTGACTCACAGCTATTCTTTGCCATGGCTCA